>SNQJ01S0027732.1:33338-53513 GCA_010110895.2 Picea sitchensis
TGATTAAAAAAATAGGGGGGAATATAACCACCCCAGATCACACTAAATCTCTAAAAATAAAAGAGTTTGTTCCTGTTTACACAAAAATAAGCCATGGACATGGCTAATAAGCCCATAAATTTTTCATATCATTTGATCACCATAAACTTCCAGATATCCTGAAAGAAAAATATGAAATAAAGAAACTTAGATATACATTTAACCAATATTTTACAAATTTCGAATAAGAACAGACTGGCTACAGAATCTGTTGATTCTGTAGCTAGTCTTATTTTAGCAACAAAATCTAATTTATTCTATGAACAAGAATGTAACACTATTTTAAGATAAAAACAAATCTTTACCTTTAACTGGAAAATCAAATCGATTCACATGATCTCAGAATTGATCATTGTTGTTACACTCTCGGCGTTTTTTACTATGATGTTCCCTATTGTTTTCAGACGTTTTCCTTGTCTCTGAACAATGGACTTGAGCCTACGATTTTCATTTGTTAGGGGGTCGACCAGATCGGTAAGGGTTTTGATCTGTGATTGTAAAATGGGCACGTCTGTATAATATTTGTCAATCCAGAACAGAGAAGTTTCACATTGTGAATCTGTGATGGCCGTTTGAGAGAACCCACGGTTGAGTGTCGGACTGTGTGTACTGTTGCCTTTAGGTTTGTTATCAAACTTGATACCTAGAAATCCTTGACTGTGCTTCAAGCAAGGCGGAAAATTATCCACAAAATTGTAAGCTTGGTCGAGATCTTCTTGGAAGGAAGGAAGGTCTTCTTCGGCCAAGAATCTGTCGATCTTTGAGTCTGAGCTCTCATGGATCTCGATCGTTTTGATCAAGATCACATGAGGGTTTGATTTATTTCGTAGTTTCCTTGAGATCAACCTACCTTCTCTTTTATTTTTAAAACCTAAATCGATATCACCTTTAGATGGCTTGCCCATAGGTTTGTTTCTGTTCTCAGCAGAGGCGTTAGGGCGTGAGCGTTGTTCATGGCTCTGCTCAGCAATTTGTGGGTCGGGTATAGGCTTACTGAGGGTGACCGTAACACATGCCTGTGTAGGTGAAGGGACCTCTCTGGCAAGGACTATGGTTTCCTCTATCATAAGTTTGTCAACCTCTACAGCATTGGAGTCAACAAAACTGTTTTGGATCAGGAAAACGTTCCAGTCATCATTTTGTAACTTCAATTGATGTACCAACAGTATCTTAATTAAGTCATGGTGAAACAAGCTTGAATCCAATTGTTGTCTCTTATACCTCTTTGCCATTTTATACAAGCTTCTCCACATGTAATAGGGCATATTTAGTTGAAACCCAATGAAATTCATCAACAAACGTATATGGTATAGAAAAACAAAACCAAAATGGCCTTCACATGTCACGAATTGTTTCAAGACTGCTAGCAAACCATGCCACTAGGTTTTTAACAGGGACACGGGCATACCTTTGTCATAGCAATTGATTTATTGAGACGTGAAGAAAAGGCTCCATGGAACCTCCTCGACCTTGGCGTTTTTGAACCACTTCTGCCCGGTCAAAGGAAGACCTGTTTCTTGACCTAAAAAATCCTCTGTGACTTTGACCTGAATGTCTCCTACCTTGGCTCGGCATTCGTCAAAAGAAAGGGCAAATTCCTAAGTTGTTCGCAAGTTAAATCCCTGGAATTTCTCAAGAAAAACAAGCCATCCTTGACCCTCAAGATCCTCCCTTGCATCATCACACAGGAGCATGGTCTGAGATCCATTGGGTTCAATCTTGACGACTAGAGCCATGGGGATACAAACGGCAGAGAATAAAACACAGTGAGTAGGGAGGGTTTCTAGGAGAAGACCAGAGTGGCATTTCAGAACCAAAACTCAATAATACCCTAGCGCGTATGAACAGAGGTTCTTCAATACCAAATGAAATGAATTATGTGAAATGAATGCCAGGAGTACATGCGAAACCTGAGATTTAGCTCAAGGTGATGGGTTCATCGTTGTAGGACTGCCACCTCCCATAGGGTACAGGCCACAACCAAGTTCATAAAATTTTATGATTGCACAACAAGGTGGGTTTGGTTTGTAAAGTTTAGGAGAGAGAAAAATTTATAAACCAAAATGTAGTGACAAGGATATGCATGACCAAAAGCCACAAGAATATATCAAAGTTTAAATTAAATGGACCCTTGGTGAATCACATAACAATCCATAAGCATACTTCACATTTGAGGAGTCAATAAAGAAGATGAACTTGATAGCAGGAAACAAAATCTTTATTAACAAAAACTGTGGAGCCATCTACCTTTCATAAACTTTAAATAAAGAGGTAATCCAATCATAGGTTTTGATGCTTTGTTTTCATTCTTTCAGTCATGAACGAAGCATGAAAACAAAAACACTAGGAATAACCGAAAGATCACAATCGTAGTTTCAAAAACTGCTTAAGAAGAACAATAATCGTATGACCCCAAGTAGGCAGCTACATAAATTATTATTTGAGGCTTTAAAAAGTTGAAAATATGTAGGGCTGCCAACACTAGGATAAGATCAATGTACATAGAAAAAACATGTCATAAATCAATTCAAAGGTGCATGCAAATTTGAAAGAGATCTAGTTTTATAATGCATATAAAATCGTATTCGGACATGATGAAATTTGATGAACTAAATGTTGGAACATGATGCAATTTGGTGAAGTAAATGTGTATGTGCTCATAATAAATTGAAATAATACCATCCACTATAAATTTTATAAATTCAATATCCATATATAATCAATGTCGATGGGCTTACAATTGGTGCCATATGCTAAATGCACGGAAGTGACCTAGGGTTTACCCCAGTGAGGTTTTTCCTTGGGGAAAACAATAGATAGATAGATAGATATGTGATGTTTTCTTGGTCCACACATTGAATGTGGAATCATCATACTTTAAAATAATAGAAAAAATCTCTCTATGATGCAAAGGAGACCACTTTTAAGTTTTAATATACATGTCAGCAAATAAATTATTTACAAGATGAAAAATTTTCTTGGTCTTCCCAATTAATATGCCAATTTAACAAACAAGACAATGAATTTTATTGTACTTCCCAATAAATATTCTTAAATGGATGATGTCTCATACTTTTCTTACTTATATATATTTGATGCTCAAATCCCATCATCAAATTTTGATCAAGTCGAATACCAAACCTTAAGATAATTTTACAATACATTAAAGATTCATGTGAAACATCTAATGATAATGATTATGATTATGATGATTTGACTTCTAGGTTGTATTCTATAAGGACTAGGAATGTCTTGTCGAGGATGCCCAAAATACAACACAAATTTTGGTTTGTGAGATATATTTCATCAAAGCATGAAAAATATTATTTATAGCACATTCGAAGATTTACTCATATATGTTATGTCCAGGAATAGAGCATTACGGTTCCATTTTAGATTTTTTGGGTCCCAATATAAGAATAATAGTCTAGGTAGCCAGGTTTGTGGGTGCATATGCAAGGACATGATTGATATTTTCAAAATCAAGGTTAGTGGGATTCTCTCTCTCTCTCTCTCTCTCTCTCTCTCTCTCTCTCTCAACACCCATATATTATGTAAAAATGCCAAGGTATCCATAGATTGGGGTGATGAAGAGAAGGAGATAATGCCTTTTCTCAAAATATAGGCACTTATAGGATGAGTGGAATTTTCACATGATCTAATTGTAAAAGACTACTAAAAACATTAAATAAAATTGCCATTATGCACATCAAAACATGAGAATACTTCATTGTTTTTTACTCTTGTTCATTTTCATTTGCTCACATTTTCTTCAATGTTAGATTTCTTGAATAAATTCGTGATAATACTAGGGTTAGGGTTTTGTCCTAAGAAGTCAATATAATCTAGAAGAACTTAATCTTGATAAGGTTTTGTGTAATTTGGAAACCCTAGTATAATTGGAGTGCTTGATGTGGAGAATTAGGAAGGAGATTATTTTGTACACTTTGTGATGGTAGTGAAGGTTCCAAGGGGGGGGCTTTGATGTGTTATATTTTATTCTTGTGGATATTTCATTGTATGGATATGCATATTTTAGATCTCATTAGAAAAGAAGAAATTGTAGTATATCTTGAGGCCTTTGTTGAAGGGTGATAATTCTATCAAAATACTATAAAAAGAAATGAAGAGATCCTACTTGATTTATAGTCCATAAAGGACATAACAATATAATATCACTGCATCCATTGTTTATTATTTAGGTTAATATGTTTAATATTTTTTTTTGTTTGTTAGTTTGTCTGTAACCTACGGGACTAGCCTGTGGCTGAGAAACCGCGACTCAGGGGCATCTAAGCCGTCAAAATCACCCAGGGATCGCACCCAACCTGA
This sequence comes from Picea sitchensis, assembly GCA_010110895.2. NCBI lineage: Eukaryota > Viridiplantae > Streptophyta > Pinopsida > Pinales > Pinaceae > Picea > Picea sitchensis. Next base: position 37,710 of record SNQJ01S0027732.1, read on the forward strand.
GCCACACCAACCCTTAACATGGATGTGTTTTTTGTCCCTACAGGTTTCAAACCAATGACTTTAACATCATGGAGTGCCTTAATAGCACACTCCGTCACCGAATGTCCTACACCTCAAGGACTAATATGTTTAATATTTGGACCTTCCCAAGATCCATAAAAACGCGATTATTTATTTTGTTAGTGGGGATGACATGAATTAAATAATAAATGGATGAGAGGCATTATGAAAAGTGTGGGATTTAAAAACTTGAAGTATGCAAGCTAAATGCAATGCCATTTCCTATATTCACAAGAATTGACAATGTTTTGAAAATAACTCCTTGGGAACATCCTGGACATTTTCCCTTGTTCCAAGGATGGTACCTAGTGTAAAGTAGAGTATAAAAAAACTATGGATTTATTCCTTGGGGTTAATTGGTGTTAAGTTTTTTTATGAAATGGGTCTTTCTTTAGACGCAATTTAAGTGTCTTCTCAACCCTATAAACCAACATCTAGTATGACCATGAGGAATATATAAGGCAATGTAGTTCGATGAGAAATAAGACAAGTACAAGTATTGATCTTGGACCTTTTCTTAATCTATGAAACTCCAAATGTGTTGTAGAAGTGAAACAAGGAGGAAAATATTCTTAAGTCGTAAGAGTCAGGCACCAATATCTGCAAGAATAATGTGTTGGGGTACAATCCGCTTCCATATGATAATGCATCGAAGGAGAAGTATTTTTAGTCTCTCAACCTTGAAACACATGTGAACCAACCTCGAGCTTGACCCAAAGGGATAGAGAGGGAAATGGTCTATGAATAAAAATAAGCCAAGTATGAGTACCGGTCTCACCCCTTCATCGAGTCAGCGAAGCTCCAGATACGATGTAGAAAGGAGACCAATATGAACACTATCTCAATTCAGAAGGGTCCGACCTAAAAATTTGCTAGGATGATGTGTTTACATATTGTTTTCTTGCAACTAATGATGTGTCATAGAAGAATGTTTTGGACACTCTTAGAAGAGGCCCAATCAGACTCAAGTAAAGAATGCCCCCAAATATTTGGGCCATAGAGAACAGTGGGTCAGATAAGGGATTCCATGAGGGACATCTTGGATGAGATGTCCTAAAAATGGTGTCGAAATCACTATCTCTCTAGAAGAGCTAAGGATGTGTATCCCTTATTTATCTAAGGATGGAGGGATGGTCACAAAATGAAGTGAGGTCCTGAGAATTTCACCTCCAAGTATGTGTAGGTGTTGATGATCTCAATTTAATCCTCTCTAAATAAGAAATAAAGTTCCACAGTCTTCTTCAACCCATTGAAGATCATAACCTTGTTTTTACCTAGGTTGACCATTAACTATTGAAGGCCACAGAAGAGAGCTAAGGCATCCAACTGTCTCTATATCCCTAATGGAGATGATGCTAGGAGGACCACATCATTAGTGAAGAGTAAGATGGATATGAGAACCTAGTGGAGGAGGCACCCATCATTGTCCTGGATAAGCTCATGAAGAAAGGTATCTAATTCATCAATGTAAATACCAAACAAGGTGCGAGACAAGGGAAAACCTTGTTTAACCCCAATGGTACTTGTGATGAAATCGGACATCCCATGAATTATGAAGAGATGACCAAGGAATGAATCATATATGTGCATGATGGTGGTTAATAGAGTCTGGGAAAAATGTCAATGTCTCTAAGCCTCTGGAACAGGGCTTCTCATGGGATGGAGTCAAAACCTTTCTGAAAATATACAAAGCAGCAGTAGACTTTCGAAGAACGATGATGTGCCTCCTAAATGATGGTCTGGAGGGTAAATATGTGATAAATATTCTAATGTATGCTTGGAAACCCTCCTCATATGTCTCTTTTCTACTTATTATCACCCAAATGGCCTCTTTTATGTCATTGTCTAAGAATAGGAAGAATGAAGGGGGTGGAGAGGTAACCTGAATATGGGGTTGTCCATGGATATCATAGAGAGTGGATATGTGAGAGAACATGGATATAGGGTTAAGTTTGGATGGAAGGGGATCGTTTCGGGGGAGGATGGTGAGCCAAAAAAATTTTGGGGGAGTGAATAAGGGAAGTAAATTAGTCCCATATTCTCTTAGAAACAAAGAGGCATTTCTTGCGGTGGAGGAGACGACAATGGGAATATTTGAGGCTAGGATAGGAGCGATGAACATGGGTGAATGTGTAATGAATATGGTAGTGGGGAGACTTGAATTCCTTGTCATACTAAGGGTTCATAGGGAAAGAGTTGGTCTTTTGGCTGTTGGAAGTGGGCTGGGTGGAGTGAGGGTAGGATTTGAGTGTTATCCTCCCCACCCAAGTTCTATTCCCGTAAATGACATGTTGAGCTCATAATGAGTATATTTTTGTAATGGATTCAAGCCATTTTTTTGGCTTGGCCCTATGCCTTGAATAATCTAAGGTTTATCCTAGGTACCATCCTCGAATTAGGGGAAGTACCCAGGATTTTTCCTCGGGCGGTGTTAGCAGGAAGAAAAAACATTTATTTTTATGGATTACTCCTAAGCATGGATTTTATAGGATTCATAATACATTTGAGGAGGAATGGCCATGATATTTTATTCCAGGGAGTGTAATGACGAAGAAGCTTCACCATAAAAGTGACAATAGATAAATTTTAAAGTTTCTCTATTTAAAGATACATTTCAGATGGTTGTAGAGAAGTTCTAATTGGACATTTCTAAGGCAAACCCATAAAATGGTCTATTAGGAAAACCATAGTGTATCCATATTTGTTCTTATAAAATCATGGAAACTAGCAATAACCTGATATGAGAACACTCACGTATTATGCTTCTACAAATGTTGAAGTGCGAGGATGTTGGATAAGGGCCAAGGCAAGGTTGATGTGAATACAATAAAATATTTCTATAAGCTATCGTATTTTGTTTTTTTTATTTGATTAGAAGTCATTAATAGGGTGCTACATGATACAAGTCTATATACAATGATGAACCAAAAGTTTAGAGTATAATAAATGGAAGCTAGGAGGTCTATGAACAAATTTGAGATAAATGTTTATTATTAAAGCACCAAGAGGAGTTTCTATTATTTCAGTCCAATAGATTACTCTTTGGATTACAACCTTTGCTGTAAAAAATGATATTTTTTGGGTTATAGGTTATTGATTTATAGGTTACATTCTCTTTTGTATATGATTCATACATATTAAAGGCATATGTCAAAGCCATATTGTAACAAAAATTGTGTCCCAAAAAAATTAAAAATCTTGATCGAAAAACTCACAAGGATAATAGCTTACCAGTTTTTGAAATGAATTGATTGTCTTAGATATTTGAACCCTCATCCACCCTACACACAAGATACCAAAAACCATTATATGTTAAATCCATATTGTAACTGAAATTACACACCCAAAAAATGATACGAAAACTCACAAAGGTAATAGCTTACTATTTTTTGTAATGAATAAATGAGAGTAGAGTAAAGTCTTGGGAGTGTTAAATTTATGGGGTTGTTGCAATCTCTATGTACAACATATTTAATTTTTACTCCTACCTAAATTATAGAAAGAGTTCCATAAATTATGGTGGACAGTAATTTCTAGTAAAAATGTCTAATTATCTAAATATGAAGAATGCACTGCATATTTACTTCTACCTATATTTATGCAAAGAATCGCATGAATTATGGAGGAAAAAATTAACAAAGACAAATACTATGTGGATGGATTATAACCAAATTAATATTTGGGTAGTTATGGGAGTTATTCTCCAATTATTTATAAGAAAGAAAATTTAATTTAATTTTCAAAGGGACATGTCTTTTGGATCAATTTAATATTAATATAAAAAGACACAACAATAGACACACATATTTTTCTCTCTCACACATGGGAAGTGATTTAAGGAAGAGACCGAAGTTTCTAAGTAGTTGAAATTTTTTGAGTGTAATTACTTAGTGATGTTCTAGAGTTTACTAAAGTAATATCATTGGAAGTAATTACCACTTGCGGAAAATTGTGCTTGTCTAATTTAACACTAGAAAATCAAAATGGTTAGCCGTATGACACTGATTATATGATGGATGTGTGTTAGTAGAAGACGTATCATTTTGAGGGTCATTGTATATATTTGTGCACAAGATAAATTGATCTCCTCTAGGAGATTATTTTTTTTGTTCTTGTTTCTTGTTATGGGCACGTCATGGGTAATAGCTCTGAGAAGGATCCATAATGACAGTCCCAGGAAGCAACATGAAGCAAGACTATTCAGACATAGAGTTGTGCACATCCATGTAATGAATAATAAGAGGAGGTAAACACATTCATAGGGAGCAGATGACTCTGAAGAATATATAGCCTTAGAGGGAGTGATGGATTCATATGTTTTCTATGGGAAACTAGATAGTCTTATGATGACATGTTGTATCTATTAGAGAGCTACCCACAGGCCCTAGATGCATGCTATGAAGTCACGATTTCTTGTGATGTATAGATCCATATGTTTGAAAGTAAATGGTCATGAGATCATGTGGATGGCCACAATGTTAGAGTATGTGTCAGATATAATACCTTCCTCATTAAGAGGGAGTGTTGAGATTTTATGTAATTTCAAAAGTTATTCTTAAGTGTTAATGTTTCAGCATTGGGTTGACATTCTCCCAAGATTGGTCACGGTAATTTGACCAATGAATAATGGTCTTGGCATAGTCTTCTAAGGACACAAGACTCAAAGTGTCTGGCTTTCAACATTCAGAAGGACTGAAATTATTCTTGTGGCACAGATGGAAACTTAATCAGGAAGAATGTTTCTTGTAGTCACAGGACACTCTGTTGAGTACATGACAATTGCGGGACACTCAACATGCATATTGAAGAAGGATTTATATGGATTAAAGAAGGAACCCAAAGCATGGTATGGCAAGATCGACAATTTTCTGATGAGCTTAAGATTTACAAACAACAATGCATATTCTAACATTTACTTTATGGTTGTGGATGATGGTCTGGTAATACTATTGTTGTATGTGGATGACCTATTTCTAACAAGTGTGGAAAATCTCATCTCAGATTGTAAGAGAAAAACGAGTTGTTGAGTTTAAGATGAAATATATTGGGATGATGCATTACTTTTTGGGTCCCAAGGTATGGCAGAGACAGGATGAGATCTTTCTGAATCAAGGCAAGTATACAGTAGAAATACTGAAGAGGTTCGGGATGTTGGATTGCAAGGCAATGGCTACACCTATGGTATCAAATTTGAATTTGTTGTAGGATACGACTTCAAAGACTTTGGATGTTACTTTATACAGGGAGATGGTGGGTTCATTGATGAATTTGACAAACACAAGACTGGATATATGTTTTGTTGTGAACACCCCGAGTCAATATATGGAGCAACCTGGGTAGGTTCATTTGGTCACAAAAAAACAAGTGATGAGGTACCTTAAGGGTACATTGGATTATGGTCTCAGGAATGTGACAGACCATGATTTTGGGTTATATGGATATTTGGATTCCGATTGGGCCGAAAATATTCTTGAGCAGAAGATTACTTCGGCATATTGCTTCAGTTTAGTCTCCAGTATGGTTTCATGGAGCAGCGGGAAGTATTTTTGTGTAGCACTCAGTATGGCTCAGGAAGAGTATGTTGTATCATGTGAAACAAGTCGCAAATCAATGTGGCTTCGAAAAATGATGAATATTGGACTGAATTTGAATTGTATGTAAGACCTATAAGAAGAGGATGATGAGACTTGTTCTGGAGGAAAAGTGATGAAGTCATCATGTTGAATATCCAGTTGATATCCAGTGCTTGAGAGGGAGCCAAAAAATCAGTTCCAGAGGGAGTTGGGTACTATAGTAAGGAGCAAGAGGCTCCATCGGATGCAGGAAGCAATCATGTGTGACACTTAGTACGGCTGAAGCTGAGTATGTGGTAGCATTTGGAGCAAGTCGTGAAGCAGTGTGGCTTCAGAAATTGAAGACTATTGGACTAAATTTTACTTGTAGGTAACACCTACAAGAAGAGGATGATGAGACTTGTTCTAGAGGACAAGTGATGAAGTCAGCAGGTTGAAGCTTTAGTTGATATTCAGTGCTCGAGAGGGAGTTGGATGGTCAGTTCCAGAGGAAGTTGGGTACTACAGTAAGGAGTAAGAGGCTCTGTCAGATGAAGGAAGCAGTCATGTGTGGTGCTCAATATTGCTAAGGTTGAGTATTTGGCAGCATGTGTAGTAGCATTTTGGCTTTGAGAACTGTTGTTTGGGTTATTTGGTCTCGTGGAGGCAACCTACTTTTGGTGTGAAAACTAGAGTTTAATAAAAATTTCAAATAACCTCGTGGTATATGACATGTCGAAGCATATCGAGATCAGATATTACTATATCATGGATATGGTGCAAAAGGGAGCAGTGAGGCTCCAGTTTCATGACTACAGAGGATCAAGTTGTGGACCTGTTTACCAAGCCATTGTCGAGGATGAAGTTTAAGTAATTTAGGGACAATCTTGGTGTGGTCCCTCTTCAAAGGGTTTTCTCATCCAACATGAAAAAGGGTTGGCACTGAGACATGTGGAACTCATCCAGCATGAAAAGGGCTAGCACTGAGTGTTCTCATCCAGCATGAAAAATGGTTGGCACTGAGACATGTGGAACTCATCCAGCATGAAAAAGGGTTGGAACTGAGTGTTCTCATTTAGCATAAAAAAGGGTTGGCACTGAGACATGTGGAACTCATCCAGCATGAAAAAGGGTTGGCATTGAGTGTTCTCATCCAGCATGAAAAAGGGTTGGCACTGAGACAGGTGGAAATCATCCAGCATGAAAAAGGGATGGCACTGAGACAGGTGGAACTCATCCAGCATGAAAAAGGGTTGGCACTGAGTGTTCTTATCCAGCATGCAAAAGGGATAGCACTAATACAGGTGGATCTCATCCACCATGAAAAAGGGTTGGCATTGAGACCGAGGGTGCACATGATCGGGTATTGATGCATTGCAGAGTAGTGGATTTCCTAGGGACATGTTGTAGTTATTTGAGAACTGTCCATGGGACTTGAATGCATTGGCTATGAAGTCACAAGGGTGCACATGATGAGGTACAGACGCATTATGAGGTAATGGATGTCATGGTGACATGTTGAATCTATTTGAGAGATACCCATAGATAATCTTCAGAGGTAATCTTAGCATAATGTAGAATGTCTCCCTCACTTAGACGGAGTGTTGATGTTTGGGCAACATCGGAAAGGAATTCTAATAGATTAAGAATTAATAATATGATTATTAATTATTAAACAATATTGTTAATTATAATATTATTAATGTAATAATATATTTATAATATAAAGTATAAAGTATATATAATAAAGTATAAAGTATATTTATATTATATATATATAATATAATATAAAGTATAAATATATTTATTACCCAAGGGATGCATCTCTTCATGGATGGTCACCATGGTCACCATATGTTCTTTATATATAGAACACTCGTCATTGTAATAAGATATTCATTTTACATACAATAGAATCTCTTATGAAAACTCAACATTTATTGGTCGCATTAGTGTCTCAGGATGCACATTTCAGATCGATAAGCTCCCTAAACCCTCATATTTGTCTTTACAATCCCTCACACTGCAAAACTCGCACATTGGAAGGAAGATATTGGTCATGTTAGTGGAGAGGGTCGTAGTTTGATTGTAGAGAACTTTTGTTTTCCCCTTTTGACCGGCATTTACATCCCTTTTTTCCAACAAATATTCAAAACGATGGTTATAAATTCATCATGTAAGGAAAATCGAGGAGAATAACCAATTTTTCTTTCTTTTTCAAACAAATATTCAAATTGATAGATGAAAAATATTCCTATAAGGAAAATCAAGGAGCACGACCAGTTTTGCTTCTCTCTAGTCTAGAAAAAATGAAAAATGGAAAAAACAAATGCTTTACTCCATTCCAAAAAAACCATATATGTGTTTCTATTATTATTTTTAATTATGGTTTTTTTCTTTGAGTTAAATGTGGCAGGGATATTTTTTAAATCTTGAGTTTGTTGGAAAATTTTAGTCATATTTTTTACACTTAAACATGAAAAATTAGGTAAATCAAGGTTAAAACACTTTACCATGAATTAATTAAAAGGATACATTTAACATAGTGGATAGAATGTTGTGAACCTTTGGAATAAGTTAGAAGCACTAAAATTTCCCTTTGAGTTGAGAGTTGTTGCGGTGTGGTTATATGAGACTGTTATTTCCAAGTTTGGGAGCACTGAAAGATGGTCGAAAGAAATTAACTGTAATATTGGAGTCAAGCAAGGTTTTCCTCTATCCCCTACCCTTTTTGGCATATAAATTGACAAGTTAGAATAATGTTGGAAGTTGTAGGTTATTTTGGACCAACACTTATAGTCATCATCCTTCTCCTATATGTCGATGATATTTTTATTATGGAAAGAAATCCATATGACCTCATAAATCATATTAGAATCCTCAAGGACTTATGCTCCAGTACAAGGATGATGGTAAACACTGACAAAACAAAGGTTATGATAATTAAATCCCAAAAGATCACCTATGATAGTTTCATGTATGAAAACAATATCTTGGAGGAAGTGCCTTCGTACAAGTATCTTGAAATAGATATTCTTTACATGGAACTATAGCATTGAGAAAAGGATAAATGGAGGATGGAAATCTTATTATGGGCTTAAAAATAATTGTAAATTAGCAGGCATTTGGCTATGGGATAATAAAAACCTCCTCTTTGAGACTATTATCCCTCCTATTATATTATATGGATGTGAAGTTTGGGGATGCAGTATCTCTCGAGAATCTTGGAGAAAGATAAAGCAGATCCAAAAGAATTTTATCAATTATAATCTCAAAGTTAAAGGAAATGCACCATATCTTATCCTCCTCATAGAAGTGATCCTTTCTCCCATTGAGAGCATGGCTATGATTAGGTAATCAATGTAGAAGAACAATATAAACAACATGGATGACACACGACTCCCCAAAATTGCTTCAAAATATAGCCAAAATCACCAACGGCTTAAGAGGGGATGGCACAATGATGCCAAGTCTTAGCTAAATCATTTAGGAATAAAGGAAGAAGGTATTCTACAGAATACTGATGAAACTTAAAATATCATTAAAGCTAAACTTAAGGAGATTCTTTGGTGCGATAAAGAATTAGAGGTTAAAATAAAATTAAGATACTATAAGGAGGTGGTTAACCCTAATTATGAATGTCAAAAGTATCTTTCTATTTTGACTAGCATAAGGAAGAGAATCAATATTGCTAAAATAAGAATTAATTCTTATGAGCAACATAGTGAAACCAGGCGTTGGACAGTTCCCAAAGCACCATGGCATGAAAGAATATATCACCTTTGTAAGACTCAAATGGTTGAAGATGAAAAGCACTTTCTCCTAGAGTTCCATGTGTATACCCAAATTAGATCTCAATTTCAAAATATTTGTCACAATATCGACCTTCCTAACCTTAKAAGTCATCAAAACTACAATGATATTTGAACGCTTCTCCTAATTCTTTTTTAGCAACGAATTAGCATTCTAAAAAAGTCCAAGTAATCACTTACCTTTCTTAAGGTTTGATAGACTAATCTTGGTCTCGATGGATGTTAACCACCACCATCATCATTATATTGTTTTATTTTTATTTGTTATTCTATTTTTTAATATTATTCTTTGTTTTTTTTGGTATGTAGGTTAATTATTTTGTGTTGTTTTTATTTAAATACATTAAAAAAAACACATTTTATTATTTGTTTTGTTTTTAAAACATTCATGTTCTTTTATTTTTTATATTGTTTTATTTTATTTTTATTTTTTAAAATGTTATTCTATGTTTTTGTATTTATTTTAATATTAAGGATTTTTTTTAAATTTTAGTGTTTATGTTCTTTTGTTTTTTATTTGATTTTTTAAAATGTTATTCTTTGTCTTTTGTATGTATTTTTTAAAATGTTATTCTTTGACTTTTGTATGTATGCCAATTATTTTGTGTTTTTCTTCCTCAATATATTTTTGTTAGTTTATTTTATAAAAAATGTTTTTTTAATTATTTAATTATTTGTTTTTTTAATATTAAAGAATTTTTTTATTTTAATTTTTTTAAGTTGTTTTTTTAAAAGAGGGTGATTTTTTTTATTTACATTTAAAAAAAAAAGGTTTTTTGTGATTTAGGAATTTTTTGAAACGTTTGGTTATGATGGTATTGGTTGTTAAGGTTATGGTTTCAAATAAATTGTAATTTTAATTTTGGGGAAAAAAGGAGTGTTATTGAGAGAACCATTTTTCAATTCAAGGGTTGATGTTAAGGTTTTGGTCGATAACGATACCAGTTGTCAAGTCCATGGTTTAAAACATAAAATAATTTAACTCAAAAAAAAGGTGATTCTGGGAGCACCACTTTTCGATTTGGGGGTTGATTTTGGTGTTTTTGAAAAAACAAATCTGGTATTTTAGGACTAGTGTTCTCATTTTGAGGTCACATTTCTCGTAAAGTCGGTAACTATTTTATAATGATAAGGATATGTGACAGTAGGTTGTGCCTCTATCATTGATCACTTTTGGTCAAACAATAAGTGCAATCCAAAGAAATTTTTTATCAAAATATTTTTCACTTGTGCACAACCTTCACAAGATGCAAGACAAGTGTAACGTATGGAAGTACTTGCCACTATCACCTTAGTAATTACTTCCCTTGTTTTAGTGAAGGATTTAGATCCAAAACAAGGGAGGCTTCCCTAAAAACCTCAAAGGATCCTATAGCAAATCAAGGCAAGTTTATGGCCCCCTATCCTGGTTACTCAATCATATTACCACCTAGGTCAAGGTTGAAGGTGAAGAAAAAGTGGTTTAATCAAAGAAATTTATAGATCTTGTGTGTGAGGGGTGTTTCTCAGACAATAAAAGACATCCACCACAACCAAAGAATCAAGTAAATGCCCTGAAACATTACTTATCAAAGAAAAAACAATTGTTGTAAAAATACTTGCATAAAAGATAATTACTGCAACAACTTAACAAGTTTATGACAACAAAAATAAAGCAGTCCTAAAATTAGTAACAAAACAATAAAACGTGGATGAAATGAAAGATTTAATTAACACATTAAGTAAATCATGCTTGTTGAAATGCAAAATGGCATGAAACTACTTTAAATCATGCAAGACGTCGAGCCCTAATGGATAAAAACTACAATCACTATGCAATAAATGGTGTTAGGAATGATTCTAAGTGAGAAATCAACCAAACCCTAGACATTGGGCTATCAATAACTAATAAATCAATATGTAATGCAATTAAATCTAATTTTACCATAAGATGTCAATGAGAGAGAGAGAGAGAGAGAGAGAGAGAGAGTTCTAAAATCCACTTTACAAGGAATACACTAGTTTCATCTAGATTCCTTGGGCATATGGAGTCAAGAAAGGCAATTTCTATGGAGAGAAAAAGGAAAATAAAAACCCAAGAATCAAACACTAGATGAGTACACTCACAAGCCCTAGGTATTGATTCCTTAGAAGAGATACTTAAGGGATTCCACTAAAAATACCTAAGAATTTGTCATGTGTTTTATAAAGGCTTTGAACAAGAGATTAATATGGATTTTAGGTCAAACCCTAGAGGAGTCCACTCACAAGATACAGGATTTTTTCTTATAAGTATAAGACTAGGGGATTCCACTCATAATCCCTAAAAATACCCTTATATGATTCAACAAGATTTAAATGAATAATAACAAGGGAAGGGAGCTCACTTGCAAGCCTTCTTAGGGTTTCAAAACAAAGTTTATCCAAGGAAAACAAGATAACATGCAAATTATCACCACTTTGATAAAGAATTTACTTAATACACCAAGAATAAACCACCAAACACTTGAAAATAACACTTACTAGACAATTCATTGAACATGAAATAAAACATAACATGTAATCATCCACAAAACAGTTGCAAAGAATCCACTAGATCAATATCCAAAAAGTGTGCACAATTTCTCCACGGTGAAAAAGAAGTAAAGAAGATAAGAGAAGTGTTTCTCCACAAGATGAGTTATGATTTACAAGTGAGGAAGCCTTCAAATATATATATGAGATAATCCTAGCACATCATCTCTCTAAATGCCCCTAAAATGATAATAATCCATGATTCAAGGTGGATAGGACTCAAGCCAACCCCCAAAATAACATCAAATGTAGAAGTATAATGCTAATACATCAAAATTTCCTCGAAAAGTGATACATGTGTGAGTGTAGGATGAAAAAATAGGGTGACATCATCCTCCAAGAAGTACAAGGGCATCCAAAACCCATGTCTCTCCTCAAGAGGTGAAAATCATAATCAAAGGGTCACACCCCCTCATCAATAGGGTCATGTCTCATCATCAAACAAGTGCCAACTCCTCACCCTCATGCTAGGTCAACTCAATGCAAGGTCATACCACTCCAAGGATGATGTTTTCTTCTAGGCACTCAACATCCCAACTGAAAATGCTGACGTCATGAGGGAAAAGGGATCCATTATCCCTCCAAATGGTGTACCATCTTCATTAAGTGTAACAACATCCATCAAAACCCTAATGTCCTTAGGGGTACATAATCAAAGGATGAGGACTTCATGCCCTCTCAATAGTACATTATATTGTATATACAACACCCAAGCTCATCAATGCAACGTATAATGCCTATGAATTGTTGCTATGTGTGTCAAAGCATGCCAATCCATCAATAAGGCCAATTCTCATCATTAAAACCCTAAATTCCTCCATACAATGTGCAGCATCCTAGGTAGAAGCATCAAAATGTCCTTTACGGGACCATCTCCAAGGGTTCATCATCATCAAGAGAGGTTCACACAATCAAGTAAGACTAATGTTACAAGATACAAGAGTCATTAGAATCATACAAAGTAAGCGACAACCTAATACAAAATCCACATAAGTAATTTGTTGACAGGTTTATAGTTGGGAGTGAGATTGTCATTGATGGAAAGAACAGTGATGGAAAGAACAGCGATGGAAAAGATCATCACGATCAGCAGCACAACAATAATGGCAGAGGAAGAGAAACAGTGAATGTTGGATCTCATTCAGAATCCCCGATGACCGTCAGATCTGCATTCAGAGAGGAGTAGCGCGTAGTAGATGAGAATAGATCTTGGGCATTAGATCCAAGAATGGGGTCCGATCGTCATTGGATCCAAGAGAACCTACACGTTCTTTAAAGTGAAAGGAGAAGCGGGCTTACAAAATCCTGAAAGCAGGAGGACCATCCATCTTCGGGCAGGACATGTGGTAACAGATCAGCATTTCGCTGACTGGAAAGTCAAAGGAAGGAGGTGCTCTAACCCCTCAAACTCACGATATGCGAGATTGTGAAATGATCCTGGCCATTCAAGCCAAAGGACAAATGGTGAGCAATCGACATTTCATTGACTGAAAGGTCAAGGGCATGAGGTATTGTATCCTTCCAACTCGCAATATGAGAAATCGCGATATAATCTCAGTCGTTGGATTGAGGAAAAATCGGTACCGTTGATCCAAGAAGGATACGTGGCGAAAGATCATCCCTTCGCTGACTGGAAATTCAAAGGAACGGGGTTCCCTAACCTCTCGAATTCACGATATGAGAAATCGTGAAATAATCCTAGTCGTTGGATCAAGGACAAATCTGGGTCGTCAGATCTAGGAGGTAGAGCATGACAGACCACATCAGCAAGGATAGGTGGCAACCTACGTCAGCAAAGACACATGGCAGCCACACAGATCTCGACACATCATCGAGTGACATTGTTGGGACTCATAAATGTCGTATTCCCATCCACCTTTCCCTTCATCAGTCTTCACATTTCATTGCCCCATTAACCTTTCATGATACCATTTTCATAATTAAATATGGGTTAAACCTTATTATTTTCCAAATCATTTATTTAGTATTAAAAGGGAATTTGTGATTAAATATTAGAAAATTGACATATTTTCATATATCTCTCAAAAATGTGTGAGCTTTATCATGTGTAGGGATATGTGAAGGATTAATTCAAAAGACTCCTCAAATACTTCCTCCACCATTTCAAGATTTGAGAAGATAATTCAATCCTAATCCAAGGAGAAGATCATGGATATTTAGTTGTCATATCTTATCCAATATATATGAGAGATATGTGTGAGGATTTGAAGGGATTGTATTTTGTAATAAAGGAAAATGGGTTGAGAGAAAAGTGGATCTGTAATTATGAGATGTTTATCTCCTTTTCAAAGATCTCATGTATAAAAGAGAGTGCCTTCTCTTCATGAGGGAGAGGAGAGAATCAATTTTATGTGAAGGATGAGAATCATTATTATGTAGATTGAAAAAGAGGATTCATTATTATGTAGATTAAGGGAATTGTTATGAGATAGGTTCTTGAGGAGAATTGTTATGATGTACATTGGATTCATGAAGAGACTCCTTTTGTAAACCTACATGTTGAAGATTAATGCAAGTTTGAGTTCAGTGATCTTGTGTCTCATAGAAGTTAGCATCTGGTGATCTGAAGCTTCCAAGTTGGCATCGGCAAGGGCCACCGATCCAGCTTGGTAAGCTTATTGTAAATTGTTAGTGTAGATTTTCCTTTCATGTATTTGTTATTTTGAATTCATGTTATTTTGTTTGATTTCACTCTTTGAATGTGTTGCAAAGTGTGGTGATGTAGGAACGGTTGGATCTCCATATTTCACCATACATGAGTTTTAATGGAGCATCCTACTTGTTAGTTTAGTTGCTCCAGGAGATAGAATCAAAGTTCATATTTTCTTTTCATGAGCCATCAATGAGCATGTTCATCACTTGAGCAAGAGCTTTTGTTTGTTTATGAGTTTTTCTTTCTAGCTTTCAAGTTGTGTGAAGATTATTAATTTTAAGAGTGTGTTGGTTTCTAAATGGTTATCTTATCTAATCTATACTAAACAGACATAGGAACCTATCTGTTATCGGCACATATAGTGCATCAACTCTACTGATTACGAATCCAGGTTGATAATTTATGTTTGGTAATATATTATGCAAATAATTGCGCCAACATTTTGGCGTCGTTGTCGAGGAGTTGTAAACGGTAATAGGTAGCATTTTGAATTAGATTGTTTTAATGACTGGTTTTAAGCATGACCTAAGGGCGTAGAGAAGACTGTAAGATGAGAGGTAAGAAACTGCGCATCCACTTTAGTGGGGTTGCTCCAGAGTTAGGTCTTCCTCTTCCTTTTATGCAAAAGTGTGTTTTATTTATGCAAATTTAGTTTTTATTTTTTATGAGCTAACTGTGCGAACAGATAACCTGGTGACAGCAGAGTCTCAGTAACACAAGGAGTTCAAGTTTGGCATGTTTTATTTTTACAAATAAGTTTTAATTTCTTAGTTTTAAATTTTTGATGATTAATCAATCTCCTTTTTCGATATGGTTTAACTATGAGTGTAAGCTTGGAACAACTCACTCAGATCCTTGCAAAAGTCAGGATCTTCTCTTCTCACAAAGAGGATATCTTGACAGCAGCCGAGGGCTTAATTACTCCTCCAACAACAAACGATGAATCAACATACAAAGAAGCTTGCATATTCAATGATGAACAAATATGTGAGCAAGAGATCGAGGAGGATAATGAGGAGTTGGGACATGATCTGAGGAGTGAAAACTATGCCTACGAAATCATTATCGAACGATGGTTTCAAGCAGGTACCAGGTTAGATCGATTTAGTTTCTCTTTTTATTTTGTTAAATTACAGTTTCAACACTTAATCTC
>SNQJ01S0027732.1:81382-93697 GCA_010110895.2 Picea sitchensis
GGGTGGTGGAATGAAACATCCCCACTAAAATATATATTTAAATTAATGCATAATGTAAATATGAATATGGTTGTGGCCAAGCGATGAAGAGAGTTTCTAAGAGGGGGGCCCAAAGGGAAATGGTTTATGGGTATTAATCTAACCCCAATTTTGTGAATTTAATTATCAATGGGGAAAACTTATATTTCATTTTGAGTGTGTGAGAACCCAATCATTAAAACTCATGTAAGAGGATGGGTGTGAGAGTCACATCCCATCGTTATTGGTAAGCATGGGGAAGAAAAAATCATCCTTGGTAAGAGTGAGCAGTCAATGGTCCTCGTAAATAGAGAAAATCGGTATGGGATGTTACGGGAAGTTTTTTTTATACAGAGAGTTGGGGATGAATAGCAAGGAGAAAGAAGAGAAAAGAGAACATGAGGAAGAATAAGAAGGATGGTGGAATTTAGGATCATGTTAGAGTGTTTTAGAGCATATTGGAGATGGAGAATTAAAGATCCAGGTTGTCAAGCCTAAAGAGTGAAATCTTAAGTGAGTTGCACTATGTCAGCAAGTGTTTGTTGTTTTTTTTACTGTGGTTCTCCTGGTGGTGATTCCTTAGAGTTCCCAATAGAGATATTCCTAACTTCTTGTGCCAGAGAGACCCTATTAAAAGAGAAATAGGATAAAGCCTCTATTAAATGACATTTTTTTATGGGGATATTTGCCCGAAATTCTGTGAGAAATTCATAGATTCGTAGATTTGACTTATTATTATTGTATAATCCGAGTGCCCCAGGGGTTTTTCATCCTACTGAATCCATTTTTTTATTCATAAATGAATTTTGAACAACAAAAAATAGTTATTTGTGTAAATTTATATCGGCGGATTACGACAAAAAATACATTTCGTAGAACAGCTAGACAATGCCAATAAAATAATGGGATGCTTGATGCACTGAGAGAAGTGAAAGGGTACATTCCTTGGGTTGGACAATACAAGTGGTAGAGATTTGGAGGAAAAATCAGGATAGTTGTAGGAGAGTATCAGTGGGTTGTGCGATAGTGAGCTATGAGTGGATTATGAGAGGAACCATTCTCTTATGGATTCCTAGCCCCAGATCAAGGATGACTTGTTTTTGAGAATTATAAAAACAAGTATATGGTCGGGTGGAACGTTGGTTGCATAAAATGTTTTATAAAAGATAAGTGTCTATTCATTTCTTGAGTTATTTACTAATTTTAATTGTTGTTTCTTAATCTATGTATGTGAATAGTTATTGGTTGTTGTGAATGAGTTTATTTTTTGAATTCTTGTCCATTTAGATTGGTGTATATTCATTGCACTATGGGTATTCAATTCTGGTTAAAAATGTGCTTAAATCGTAGTTGGTAAGCTACAATAGATAACTAGTAAATGAACCAACAAGAAAATTTTCATTTTTATGTGTTACTCTCCAAGTAGCATCCCCTGGATGGGCTGGGGGACATTACACTAACAATTCTTCCTAGTGTTTCAAAACAAATTTTATCCAAGGAAAACAATATAGCATGCAAATTATCACCACTTTGATAAATCATTTAATTAATACACCAAGAATAAATCACCAAACACTTGAAAAGAATAATTACTAGTCAAGTTGTTGAGCATGAAACAAACCCTAATATGTATTCATTCACAAAATAGTTGCAAAGAATCCACTAGATCAATCTCCAAAAAGTGCACACAAGTTCTCCATGGTGAAAAAGAATTAAAGAAGATAAGAGAAGTGATTCTACACAAAATGAGTTATGATTTACAAATGAGAAAACCCTCAAGTATATAGATGAGACAAGATTAGTGCCTCGTCTCTCTAAAATCCCCTAAAATGATAATAATCCATTATACATGGTGGATAGGTCTCAATCCAACCCCCAAAATGGCCTCAAATGTAAAAATATAATGTTAATACATCAAAATGTCCTCTCAAAGTGTTATGTGTGTGAGTGTAGGATACCAAAAGATGGTGACATCATCCTCCAAGGGGTACAAGGGCCTCCAAATCCCATGTCTCTCCTCAATAGGTGCAAGGAATCATCAAAGGGTCACACCCCCTCATCATAAAACAATTACTAACTCATCACCCTCATGCTAGGTTGACTCAATGCAAGGTCATACCACTCTAAGAATGATGTCATCTTCTAGGTGCACAACATCCTAGGTGAAAATGCCAACATCCTGAGGAGAAAAGGCTCCATCATTCCTCCAAATGAGTGTACCATCCTCATCAAGTGTAACAACATCCATGAAATCTATAATTTCCTCATGGGTACATTATCCAAGGTTGGGGGATTCCTGCCCTCTCAATAGCACATTAGGTCGTATCTACAATGCCCAAACTCATCAATGCAGCATCCAAGGTTCAAAATTTGTTGGAAGGTGTGTCAAGACATGCCAAGTCAACAGGAAGGCTAATGCTCATCATCAAAACCCTAAATTCCTCCATACAATGTGCAACATCATGGGTACAAGAATCAAAGCATACTTAACAACACTATCTCCAAGGGTGCATCATCATCAATCAAGTAAGAACAATATTACAATATACAAGAGTCATTAGAATCATACAAAGTAAACCACAACCTAATACAAGAGTTGTTGTGAGAAATATTACCCTACAGATAGGTTGAGCTCCCCTTAGTCGGGTTTTCTTTGGCTAAGACATAATAGATCAAGTGGACACTAACATCCCTTTCTCACATCTATTCACACATGAAAATGAGAAGAAGGAAAAGGAAATTAGAGTGCAACGTTTTCGAATGGTGTCTTCGCTACTCCTTGTTGCTAGAACGTTGGATCCATTCCTAGCTCGATCACGATCTCCTTGCACTTAAACAGAAGTATCTTCCTCTTCAACTACTTCCACAAGGTTAGATAAAATAAAATGTAACTAAATTAAACAAGCATAAAAATTCATGTGTAAAGTAAATGAGACATAAGTATGGGAATATTCCAAGATTATATTCATGAGAAACAATGGACAATACTTACAATCACTTGATGTTGAGAAAACTTCCCCCAATGATCCTCCTGTCCATCCCTTGAATGAATTCCTTGAGATCAAAATTATGATGCTTCAAATGTATTCCTTCCCTCCTTTCACCTTATAATTCCCTCATTATATAGGATTTGGAGGCTTAACCACCATGGAGAACATCACTCACTAGATCCACTAAATTGGGATCTCCAAAACTTGTAGGGAGAAAATATCTCTCAGGGATTTTAGGGAGAAAATATCTCTCAAGTATTTTAAGGAGGAAATATCTCTCAAGATCCATCAAATTAGGATTTTTGTTTGATAAAATCTCTCAACAATCCATGAGACTCTCAACTTCTCCTTGAGATTATGAAATTAAATGTGAGGTGGATTCTCACACTAAATTAATTTCCTTCTTTTGAATAATAATGAATAATATATGTGTACATAGTATTTTGACCTTCATATGATCAATTTCTCTCCTAACATGTCTAGGGATTATGACAAATTCTCCCTCACTAAAGTGTGATAAATCCACAGTGGTAGTGTGGGATTTTGGTGTGTAACAGATTCCCCCTAAATTGTGAAGTCGAAAGGGAAGTTGATGGTTGAAACAAAAATATGTGCATCAAGGGACTAGAATAAGAAATCCTGGCAGAAGCTAAAAAAAACATCAAACAATATCCTTATATATGTATCATCCCCGAGGTAGGCATACCCATGCTCGATAAAAAAATGGACTTAAAGCATGGTTTTTGACCAATACACTACGGATCCATGAAAGTACTAACTAAGGATATGGAAACCAAACATACAATGTGAATCCATACCTCCATGATTGAATTAGGTCATAACCACGAAACATACAGATTGGATCTATGATATGATAACAACATAGCCATGGACCAATACAAAGTGGATCTATGTGATAGTGTACATCAGTAAGATTATTTTCTGTCGCAACCTGGGTTGGGCACATAACACTGGTAGGTGCCAAAAAGGTTCCCAATGTCTTCATTTTAATCCCAAACTAGTACAATTCTAACCATGTGAATAGATGCGATGATGTCGAACATGGTAGAAACCACTTGATTATCGGTCATTAATGTATATTGTTAATAAGTGTGAGGGAAATCACCATCAATGTCAATGAATCCCAAGGTACCTTAGTACAATTCGAAAAATGTGAATTGATGAGATGAAGTCGAACATTTGGAGGAATCTTCCAATCAGAGGCTAATGATGTAAACCCATTGTCGAAAGCAAGGAAACATGTCATTGAGGAATGCAGGATCCAAGGCACTAATTGGTTTTTAAGATTGACTCCTAGATAATGTGTTTAATTCAACATGAATAGACTTGTCGAAGGAGGGCCATGATGTATCCCCCATCATCGACATAAAATTGATTAGGATATTGATTTGAGATGATAGAGAAAATGTGGACAGAATAACACATGTATGAAAATGGATAATACTGCAAAGGTTGATTGAAGCTGAGAAGAATTCCCTTGAACATTGCACGGAACGACAAGTGACTTGGAATAATTAACTCTATGAGGCATGAATACAAACATAATTTGACGACAACCAAAGGTTCTCTTCGAAGGAGTCAAAAGATTATGACAATACATGGAAATGGTATGGATCAGAGACAGGTGAATTTCCCAACTGTAAGCAGAATGTAGATAGGTTCCATGTTCAAGGGTGACTAAGAACACCTACCATAATGTTTCAAAATCTTGACGCACTTCCCAATTTTTCTCCCATCCAGATAGATGAGTACCTATTTTTTTTTAAATGAGCTTGAGGAGGATAACACATTCTCAGTATAACTCACCTTTTATAAGTTCCTCTTCACATGTTTAATGAACCTGAAGAAGTAAGGGTTCGGTCCCATATGTATCCTTCAATGCATGTTTTATGATCCCAAAGAAGGAAAGCTCAGTGATTTTTCGTGTTTAGGGAGTTTTAAAAGAACTTAAAGGCAACTCCAAGGTTGAATTTTCTGTAAATTTAGTCTCCCAAGCCCGAAAAAGGATAAATCAATATCAGGGAGAACTATTTTAGCCGAGGTTGACTAGACTATTCCTTTTTGGTAAATATTATTACGAGGTATAAAAAGAGATAAACTACCACTCGAAAGATGCCCTTTAAAATACTTTATCGAGCGTGAAAGGATACAAGATCGCTCAACAATATTTTCATGTTTAGAGAGTCTAAAAATATAGTAAAGGAGACTCCAAAGAGTTCCTTTTTTGTATAGCTTTTACGAGTCCGAAAAAGTGATAAAAGATACTCGGTAACCTTTTCTCACGTATTTATGATCACAAGAAAGAAAACATACTATGCTTGGGTAGGTTTCATTTTTTCACGAGCTTGAAACTAGAAAATAAACTATGGTCAAGGTTGGTTTCATTTTTGCGCGAGCTTGAAACTGAAAATATACTATGCTCAGTGTGAAACCCCATCAACAGGTTCCTTCCCAATGTAAAGTACAAAGGTTTCAGGTGATACCCATGGGTGGTTGGTACTTTTCCCCCAACTTGAAAAGATAGTGTCTTAACTCCAACATGAGGCCCAGAGGCTAGAGACATGCCCCCCAAGCTTCATTTCATCTACCAACTTTGATGTTGTCACCAATTTTTGTACCTAATTAGACTCTTGGTTACTAATAGGTAAATGTTCACCATAGGAAGAAAGAGGATCAACTGACATAGGCGGATGAAATGAATGTTCAGTTACGAGATCTAGAACAATACTCGACTCAATCGGAGGGGGGGTCTGTTTCATTTTTTAATGATCTTGACATAGAAAATGAACTATGCTCAATGTAGGTTTCATTTTTACACAAGCTTGAAACTAGAAAAACTATGCTTGGGAGAAGTTTCATTTTTACACAAGCCTGAAACAAAGAAAACTATGCTTGGGGTTATTTGTTTCATTTTTTAACAAGGTTTACACAAGAAAAGAACTATGCTCATAATCCTCTGTTTCATTTTTTAAAGAGATTGACACGAAAATGTGAACTTTGCTCATGGATGGTTTCATTTTTTAATGAGCTTGAAATCAGAAAATAAACCCTGCTCAGGGATGGTTTCATTTTTTAACGATCTTAAAACCATTAAATGATTTTTTCTCATCACTCTCTACCATAGATTCCAAAAGTTCTTCATCAAATGGAAGAACAAAACTCTTAAAGGAATACATGGTAAGGGACTCACTCGGATCAAAAAGGGGAAGAACAAACTCCAAGGTCCCTAACGAGGGAGTTGCCATGTCAATTGTCAGATATAAATCCAAAGAAGAAGAGAATACAATGAGAGGCTTCTTCTCATCGGAAGTTGAAAGCATGGGACATGTTTATACATAATTAACCTGTGGCAGGGTGGATACCACTTGCATTTAAGGAACATTTAGGGAAGTTGGATGGTTGGCCATCATGTGAGGGTCAATGAATGAAATTCGGTCGATGGTCACAATGTTTCCATTATGAGGGAAAGACATTATTCTAAAAAGTGTGGACACAATAGCTTTCATAGCATAAACATAGTCTCACCCGAGGAGAAAATTTAAGTTCAAAGGGCCTTCGACTACCATCACATCAATATAGACATTTTTCCCTCCTAAAGTGACAGGTAACCGAGGAAGGATACCTAAAGGTTCATTGGCTCTTTTGTTAAAATAAAATAGATTTTGAGTATTGGGCACAAGTTGAGGGGAACCTAGAGCTTGTCAATCATGGCTAATAGAAGCTCCTTCATCTATAATAGAGTGAAATATATTTATATCACAAACTTGCACAATGATTTGGAAAGGAAAGTAGGAAAGAAGGCGAGGTGCAGTCAGTCTATTCCAATCAAAGGAAATGACCTTAGTCCTTGGAGGGGGTTCCTTGGAAACGGGTGAAATTCCCCCTTATCTGGAGTTATCTGTAGTGACAAGAAGAACCTAAATAGTATATACTTCACTCTTCAAGGGAAGAGTGGGATTGGTCGATGATGGAACTGGATCGACCACTTGATCTTTACTCTCCAAGGGGGAAAGAGTGGGAGCGACAACCGATGATGGAACTAGTTCGACCAATTCATCTTCATTGTCCAAGGGAAGAGTGGGATCTATCAATGATGGAACCGGATCGACCACTTTATCAACCAATGGTTGGTTGGTAGAAATATTACAGTGACCAGTTGGAAGTTGTTGCTAGGAAAAAACAAGCTCTTCCACCAAACATGAAGCTTCATCCATATGAAGTTTGATGAATTCCTTCACATGAACTATAAGGAAAAATCACTCTAACTTTCTTACTTCCAACCTGATGATTATTGGTTGATGGGTTTTAACCAACATGACTAGAGGCAGTTGGCGACACGGGTTGTTGGGAACCCATAGACCACACTTCTAATACCTTGGGAATACTGGGGAAATATCTAATAATGTGTTCACCCTTACAAATCCTGCAAGGGAATTTGGGCTTGCGAGTTGTCTTGGTAGGCTTTTCAATATCATCAACACTCCCAGTACAATTAACAATAGCTATTTGATTGCCTCCAACATGAACTACAATGGTTGGAAGCTTGGTCCCTTGCTTATTTTTCTTCTTCTTAATCTTCCTTTTCTTATTCTTTTTATCCACCTGGTTAGTATCTTCAGAGCTTTCACCAAGCGAGGAAGAGAAAAGAGAAGAAGATGAAATGGGTGAAGAAGGTGAAGGGTAAACATGTGGTTGATTTTATTTGGGTGGAGGGATTTCATAAGAAGCACCAGGTGCATTTGGGATCACTGGAGTGGAAAACAAACATATTGTTAACCTGATAGTGAATCCTGGAAGAATCAATGTAGCAATATAAGGAGGACCAATGTTTGCAAAAGAAGGAAAAATAAAAGGTTCCCAGGAAAAGGGGTCCCTTCATTGGGAGTTCAAGAAATTGATGCCATAGACACCAAGTCAACCTAAGGTATTCCAAATAAAATAGCACACACTACCAAAGTCCCTAAAATATAAGAGCAAGAAAACAAAAAGGAAGTAGGTATCTTCTGGAGACGGGATATCAAGTGGTCAACGAAGATATGAGAAGCAGTTACCCTGACCTCCAATAACATCCCTACCTAGTGAAAGTAATCCCCAATTTTCTATGCCACCCTCCAGGGGTACTGAAAGCATGATTGGATTTCTGCCTTAGGTACTACAAGGAAATGTCTGAAGAAGGAATCCCCCTTGCAATCACCATTGTAGAATCCTAGAAAAAACAACTATGTTTACCAATTTCACAACGGATGGTCGGGTGAGTAACTAGTCAACAGTCAAGACTAAGAAAATGGAACTAGGAATAGTGGACACAAATATATGGCCCAAATACTAAGAAGAAGTGGTGTCACCCCAAGGACTTTCCACTCTTCAAATCTCCAAACTTTATAAAGTCCCACTAGGAAAATGGAAGAGGGGAGATCTCAAACCATCGCTTCTCTTGACCTCATGCTTAACTCTCGTGTAAGAGGAGATCTCCCAAAAAACATCATTTGTTACTACTTATATTTCAACGCTCACTAGTATTGTACAATTTGGTTTAAGTGTCCTTGGAGAATTTACTCTCCACCCTACAACCAAGGCCCTAAAAACCTAGACTTGTGATTGTTTTCTAATAAAGAAAAAGTCTAGTTGATTTTAGATTAAGCGCTTGTTCCTTTTATGGTTGTTTTTTACTCAAAAGGAATTGTGGATGAAAATTGAATATGATGTGTGACACTTGAATCATATAAGACTTCAAATAAAATATGAATGCAATGCAATCTTTAAGTTTTGATGAAGGTTAACTATAAAAAGGAGCAAGAAGTTTTAAGCAAAGAAACAATTACAACTTTCAATGCAAGAAACATAAATTACTCTTTGAATGCAAAAGGTGTCCAATATATGAGTCCAAGAAATTATAGGATACACGATTTATGCCCCCCCCCGGCCATGAGGGAGAATTTTTTTTAAGAATGAAATCTCAAAATGCCAAAAACCATGCAATTTTTCACTCTTAAAATGCAAGCTCAAAACATTTCGCCTACACACTAGAATGCAATCAATTTCTCTTTGTTTGACCTAATATGCAATGCAATTAAATTCACCTTCTTAATGGTTCTTTACTTTCAAATGAAATGAAAGAGTTCAAAGATGATATAGAAATGAAAATGAAGCAGAAAGAAAATTCAAACAAAGACTCATTCACAAGATCGAGAGAATCAAACGCAAAAATGAATTTTCACACTAATTCAAGCAAGAAATAAATCACTCTTAAAAATACTTTAAAATCAATAGATCTGTGATCAATTGAAGCTACAACAGACCCTTAAAGATTCAGAATTGACTTAATGGATCAACAATTTCCAAAAATAAAATTGAAATGACAAGGATTGATGCACCATATTTCAACAAGTTAATGAAACAAACTTTCAAAACTAACAAGTAAAATAAGGTTTTCAATGAGAAAAAGGAATAAGTTTGATGATTGTATAATCACCAAAACCCAGAGCTACTGACAGTCAAATCGATATCCAAGGATTTAGATTAACCTTGAAAGGCTTGTGAACTTTTCACAACTTGATCCAAGACAATAGATTACTAAAATAAAATAGAGTGATATGAACAACCCTTTGAAACAAACAAAATCCCAAGCAATCCAACAATAAATTGAGGTCTAACTTTGAGTCAAAAGGCCAAGAAACGGAGAATACAAAGACCAAAAATTAGTGCAGAAACAAGGGTGACATTATTGTCACTAAGGGGACAGAGCGTTACTACAAGAGTGACGCTCCCAAATACACTACCAGGGAGAATCAATGATGCTCTATAAGGAACTAGGGGGGAGTGTCACTGCTTAGAAGTTCTCAAAGACAACTGAAAATTATTCCAGACTAAACAAGAATCTAATAAAGTATTTTGTAAGCTATTTAATGAAGGTGAAAAGAAAAAAATACTTCAGAAACCAATCATTCGTCAAGAAATCATAAAAAGGGGGCTAAAAACTGAGGAAACATTTGTTCCCAATATGGTTGCTAGATTTTTTCATGAGAAATCTTACCCTGCAGATAGGTTGAGTGCCCCTTAGTTGGGTTTTCTTCAACTGAGACAGCTAGAACAAATGGAAACTAGCATTCTTGGTTTCCATCTATTTATGCATGAAATAAAGGAGGAGGAGGAAGAGAATGAGTCACCTTTTTGTGTCGGTTGTCCTCGTTTCTCTTTATTGTTCCAGTGTTGGATATAGTCCAGCTCCAATTGTAGTCTACCTGAAAAGTAATATAATTGTCCTCTTTTTTATATCACAAGTTGTAGGTTGGGAAAATCCTAAACCAACCATCAATTGGCGACAACTAGGAAAGCACCTACCTAGTGTGACCTTAGGTAGGTGTTCCCGTCACTTTAGATGAGAGGTAGTCACCTCAAGGGGGGAATCCCAGTGACCCTAGGGGGAATTGAGATGGAATATGATATGTATGAGTGGATTTCCCTAGAGGTCAATTCTATATGGTAGGAAAATGTTGGGAAAGATTCTTGGGAAGATTTAAGGGTTTCCAAATGAGTTAAGTGACCCGCCAAGTGTGAATACATGCCCGAGACACAAGGAAAACCAAGCATATAATGTAATATGTTAGTTGGAAAAGCAAGTTCAGATTTTTGTCCCTAATTGCGGAAAAAATAAACGATATATATCATCTCAATAAATATAGAAAAGGTTGCAATATAAGTGCTAAGAAAATGATAAAATAAACAAGAGACAAGCTAGTGAAAGCTAGCTCAACTCATCAATGATTAAGAAAGAAATCTAGCACAAAAAGAAAGGCTGAAACAAAAGGTTTCTGCAATGATAATATCATCCTTGTGGCTGTAGAAAAACAAGCTTAACAGAAGAAAAATCAGCCACTTGAAACCACTTCTAACTAGTCCAATAGGTGCACTAGGGTTAGTAGAGAGTTAGGGAAAAGTTAGGGCTAAATCCTAGGGTTAGTTTAGGAGTTATTAGGGGTTAGAGGGTTATTTTTATGCATCCCTATTGGCTGTAGGTTATTTTTTTAACAGCAGCAAGAATTTGTGGTTGAAAGGGGATGCCTCAATGAGGAAACAGAGACAAAGGCTCAAGGAACAATTTCCCAAAGAGACAACTTTAAAACTTGAAAATTTCACGTTTACCAAAGAAGCAATGTATTTCTCCAATGCAACAAGTAATGACTAGTTCCTTTAATAATTGGGTTAATGGAGTCAAGCAAAGAAAGAGCTAGAGGTACTACCTCCTTGGGGGTGTAAATCCTCTTTCTCCCCAAGGGAAGTATCTCTAGCTAGGGTTTAGGCTAAGATGGTGTATGCCTTTTATACTTCTCTTAGGAAACCCGTGTTAAACCAATAAAATTGTAAGAATAAAATGATGGAGACTAAGGTGGGGGTGTATTTGTTAGATAGCTGAGAGGGGGGGTGAATCAGTTGTCTCCATGCTTAAACAATTATGCTTATTTTAAACTCTTTACAATGTACTCAATGGTAATCACAATAATGTAGGGAAATAAGTAATAGCACGTTCAGCATCAGTCACACATATTAGATACACAGAGACAGATATTTCTTGAGGAAACCCATAGAGGGTAAAAACCCCTTCTTCTTTATATGATGAGTAGTCTTTACACTCTTTACATTATCATACATATGAGAACCAACTCATAATGAGGCTGCAACCTCTATTTTGCAAGCTGCTACTTGCTGAGAGCACCCACTCTTTGGATTCTCTAGCACCCACTAGAAGGAAGCACCAACTCCCTAGTTTCTCTAGCACCAACTAGAAGGAAGCACCAACTCCCTGGTTTCTCTAGAACCAACTAGAAGGAAGCAACAACTCCCTATGTTCAAGCACCCACTTGAACCTCTGAGGACACCAGTCCTCCCTAGCACCTCCCTACCACCCTGGTTTATCTATATGAATTACTGAAACTTATTACAGTTATATAGTGTTCAACAACAGCTTACCAGTCTCATCATTGTTCTTTAAGATTTTGCTGCTATGTCTTCCTCACTGTCTTCCTGCACACATCCATTGCACTTTTCTGTTCTTCTACTGTTTGTGTTCTGTGCGCCATTCCCATTTCATCCACCTTTTTTCTACTGTCCCTTTCATCTACTACACTCCACCTCCTTCTTCACACATGCATCACTCCTCTCGAGAACCACACCTCTCTCTTCTTCTTTTTTCCACATTATTATACTCCCTGTGCATCTTGTGCATCCTCTATCTGCAATGGTTCTACGACCTCTGCATGTCAAGTGCTCTGCCTCTTCCTCATGAAAA
>SNQJ01S0027733.1:32218-65211 GCA_010110895.2 Picea sitchensis
TACAACTAACACCTCCTCTAGGAGAAACCTCATGTGTTAGTTCCAGGTTGCCATGGAAGAATGCTTGGTCATAAAACTATGAGAGTGCTAACCTCATTTCGTATTGTATTCCTTACCTTTAATCTTTGCTTCAGATAAATTATAAGTGATAGCTCTAAAGGAGCTACTGTGATGATTGTTCATTCTATTTCTTTATATTATCAAAAAGGATATTATTCTTGCTTGTTGTTTGGTTGACCTTGCTCCAGGTCACATGAGGAAGCTATAGCAAAGGTTGTAGAAGGCAACGTGCTAAAGGAGAGACCATAAATGAATCAATCATCATTTGAAGAGAAGAAGGTGACTTGCATAAACTATAGGGTCACTGAAAATCTGCCATGACCCACACTATTGAAGAATCCAGGTGAACTCTAGAAGATTAGCTCACATCAACTACAAGGCGCTACCATACATATGCAAAGCGGTCACAAGTTTACCAGAACTCAAAGGTGACCATGAAGGCATATGAAATGGATGTGCACAAGGGAAGAACATCAAGAACCCGTTTCCAAAGAGGAACAACAAGGCATAAGGAGACCTAAAACTTATTCATTCAGATGTATGTGGCCTAATGCCATCATCCTCCATTAATGGGTATGTATACTATGTATCATTCATTAATGATTATTCTCATAAAAGACCTGGATATATTTGAAGTGTTCAACAATATCAAGGAATCCAAAGCCTTGATAAGAGAACCCTTCTGTAAGGAAGATCAAGATACGCAGGTTAGATAATGGAGGAGAATATACCTTAGAAGAGTTCGTGAACTTCTGCAAAGATGTTGGGATCAAGATCCCAAACAAAATGGTGTAGCTGAACGAAAGAACAAGAACCGTATTGGAAGCTATGAAGACTATGATCCATGATCAAGATCTTCCTATGTGCTTATGGGAAAAAGAAACAATGACAGTTGTTTATGTGCAGAACCTACTATCCCATAACACACTTGGGTTCAAGACCCCGGAAGATATGTTCACCAGAAAGAAGCCAGAGGTAATCCATCTCAAAATATTTGGCTTTCCAGTGTTTATTCATATACCAAAAGAGAAAAGAAACAAGCTGGAACCCTCTAGAAAGAAGGGAATATTTGTGGGATACTGTGAGGTCTCCAAGGCCTTCAGAATCTACATATGTGGTAACCGCCACATTGAGATTAGCAGGGACGTGACCTTTGATGAAGAAGTGACACTTAAGAAATCAAGAAGATGTCATCTTGAATAAATATATGAAGATGAACTTGTAAATCCCAGGATTACAGAATTTGTGAGGGAAGTTCCTAGAGCTGCAGAACCAGTAAGGGAAGTCGTAACTTCCCCTGATGAAGAGATTCTTGAAGACCACAATATAATAGAATTTCAAGAACCTCCTCAAATTACCTTCTCCCATAAAATAAATCCTACTTGGGCAAGAGAGATTATTTAATATGGAGAGAAGTATGGTGTTCCAGAAGGAACCATGAGACAGGTGAAAAGACCAAAGCCATTCTCATGTTACATGGCCTTGATGTGCAATCTACTTGATGAAGAACCTACATGCTTTGAAGAAGCCATTCAAAAGAAGGAATGGGCAGATGCCATGACAGAGGAATACCAATCCATAATAAAGAATGATGTATGGGAAATAGTTCCCAGACCAAAAAGTAAGGATGTGGTGTCATCAAAATGGCTCTTCAAAATAAAACATGTTGCTGATGGAAGTATTGAAAAATATAAAGAAAGATTTGTCGCTCGTGGATTTTCCCAGAAGGAAGGAATTGACTATGAAGAGACATTCTCTCTTATGGCCAGATACACTTCGGTCAGAACCATCATAGCTCTTGCAGCTAAGATGAAATGGAAGCTACACCAGATGGACGTGAAGACAACTTTCCTGAATGGTGTTATCGAAGAGTAAGTGTATATAGAGAAACCCCAATGATTTGAGGTTGAAGAAAAGAAGTCTCATGTCTGTAGATTGACTAAAGCCTTATATGGATTGAAGCAAACTCCTAGAGCTTGGTATGGCCGTATAGACAGTTTCTTGACGATCTTAGGCTTTACCAAGAGTAAAGAAGACTCAAATCTCTACTTCAAAATTATGGATAATGAGACAGTAATCTTACTGCTATATGTGGATGACTTATTCTTAACTAAAGAAGAAAAGCTCATCGCTGAATGTAAAAAGAGACTTTCCGCGGAATTTGAAATGAAAGACCTTATCCTAATGCATTACTTCTTAGGTATTGAGGTATGGCAGAGTCTAGAAAGGATCTTCCTTAACCAAGTGAAGTACATAGTCGAAATCTTAAAGAGATTTGACATGCTAGAATGTAAGTCCATGAATACACCCATGTAAATGAAGCTGAAGTTGTTGGTCAATATTTCGTTAGACTTGATAGATGCCACACTATACAGACAGATTATTGGATCACTGATGTACCTGATGAAAAATAGACCAGACATTTGTTTTGCAGTGAAAACCTTGAGTCAGTTTCTGGTAGAGCCCAGATGTGTTCACCTCTTGGCTACAAAAAATGTGATGATGTACCTTAAAGATACGATGGATTATGGTCTTAGATATGATGGAGATCATGACTTCACATTGAGTGGATACACTAATGCAGATTGGGCAGGAAGCGTTGCTGACAAAAAAATCACTTCTGGATGTTGTTTCAGTTTGGGATCAGCCATGATCTCATGGCAGAGTAGGAAGCAATCCAGTATTTCTCTCAACACAGTGAAAGCAGAGTACATTGACACATGTTCTGCTAGCTGTGAAGCTATATGGCTTCGAAAGTTGTTGACTGGCCTATTTGACTTGGAGATGAGAGTGACCATGATTCTATGTGACAACTAGAGCTGCATAAAGATGACAGAGAATCATGTATTCCATGACAGTTTGAAGCACATAAAGATCTTCTATCATTTCATCCGTGACATGGTACAAAGAGGAGCCTTAAAGATCCAGTACATTAGCATGGATGAACAGGTTGTTGATGTGTTGACCAAACCTCTATCTCATGTTAAGTTTGAACACTTTTGAGATAAGTTTGATATAGTCTGAAAGGAGCCTCCCTGAAAGGGGGAGTATATATTTATTCCTTTCTTCTGACCTCACTGTTGGACGTAAAGCAAGATGAGTCATTGCTTTTGACCTCACTGTTAGATGTAAAGAAAGATGAGTCATTGCTTCTGACCTCACTGTTAGACGTAAAGCAAGATGTTGTGTGTTCCTTGTTTCTGACCTCGCTGTTAGACATAAAGAAAGATGATTCATTGCTTCTGACCTCTCTGTTAGACGTAAAGCAAGATGATTCCTTTCTTTTGACCTCGTTGCTAGACGTAAACCAAGATGATGATGTGTTCCTTTCTTCTGACCTAGTTGTTAGACGTAAAGCAAGATGATTCCTTGCTTTTGACCTCGTTTTTAGACATAAAGCAAGATGATGATGTGTTCCTTGCTTCTGACCTAGTTGTTAGACGTAAAGAAAGATGATTCCTTGCTTCTGACCTCATTGTTAGACATAAAGAAAGATGATGTATACTTTACTTCTGCCCTAGTTGTTAGACATAAAGCAAGATGTGACTGAAAATGAGCTACCAGCTTATCAGCTGTGACATTGAGCCAGTGTAGTACTGTGATGTGCCAGCCTAGTGCTGTGATGAGGTATCATTTTTAAAGATACATATTGATGCAGATGATGATGGAATTCTTTCGAGAATGATGATGCTGCCGGTGAAGAAAACTTTCAATGACTAGTAAATTTGCCAGCCAATGTTCCAAGATGATATTGATGATACTATCCTCCTGATGCCACTGATGATGCAGACCTCTCTCACCTGAAGCTGTTGAAGAATACCCTTCTTGTTAAGGGGGAGTGTTGAAATAATGTAACTGCAAAGAGTATTCTTATTATTATTGTTATTTTTTTCATAGGATTAATCCCCATTGTGGATTAATCACTTCGGTAATTGTATTAGGACCAAATCCCCTTTTGTGGATTCAGGTCAACGGACAATTATAATAGGCAGAATAAGAAGTCGAACCCAACAGTTATTATTGAGACCCAGAAATAAATTAAAGGTGGTTTTACCCACCCAGAGTGAGAGGTCGACCCTGCCAGTGAAGACCCTTCACACATGCCAGTCTTGTATATATAAAGAGGCTAGCGCCTCACTTTATCACACAACTCACTTGCTCATTCTTAAGAGGCAAGATGCAATTTACCAGTTGGAGAGAGGGAGAAGAGTGGCACATATTTTGGAGAGGACTATATGTATTGGTTTGAGTTATCTCTTGAACAGTGTATTGGCAATTTATGATAAGGAAGTTTTTGCTGGGTTTTCTTCCCCTAGAGGGTTTCCCAGGATAAATGTTGTGTCTCTTGTGAATGTGTATTTCTCAGTGATCTTGTTCTTATGTTGCTCTTATCTATTGAAATGCAAAGAACTACAATAATGGCATAAACATTAACAAAAATATCAATTTATTAGGAAATCATAGGAAAATAAGTCTGATATATATTAATGAATCATAATGGTTAGTGTTTTCATGAAATTATGAAGAAAAATTAGACTACCAAAGTTTTGTTGGCTGTACATTTTTGTAGAATTAACAACTATCTGATTAGAATCAACAAAGAGTGTAGAGAGATGGACGATACACAGATAGTCTACAATCAAGAGGATTAAATCAAAGGGATGAATTTCCAGTTGGGTATGGAAGGAAACAACTTCAATGGATATGGAGGAGGAAAGGAGGAAGACATAAATCTGGCTGTGAGCCTGATCCGGATTATTTTCGGCACGAAATGAGAGTGGAGATATAATAAAAAATTGTATAGAGATATCTTGGATATCCAATATTATAACATAAATGTATCATAGATGAAACCATAAACATAGATATATAGTAATACACAATTTTCTATTAATGAGCAAAAATGTACAAAGACTGCAGAATACAAAGTGAAAAACTCGCTAGAATGGTGGCAGCTTATCTCTGAGAAGAGATGTGAAGGATACTCACATCCGTGAGAAGATGATTTTACAATGAGGCTCCAAAGGCCTTTTTATCATAAATAAAATAAAAATCCCTAACCCCGGAAGATGAAAATCCAACAGTTTTGTGGACCTTGTTTTGGGTAGTTAGGTGTATCAACTTCCCGGGGGCGTAACTTTGTCATATGATCTCGGTTTGGGGTGAATGATAGCTCGTTGGAAAGGTATGATTGAGTAGATTAATTTTGGGGGCTCAATAAAGGCCTCCAATTTTAATTGAGAATATCTATCTCAAAAAACCTTCATTTAGGCCCTCAAAATGGCCCCAGAAGTTAAAAACTGCTAAAAATAGTAAATTACCAAAATTGGCAGAAAATTGTTTTGAGCCAGTTGGAAAAGGTGGGTGGCCAAAGATATCCACCTATATCAATAATCCATCCTTAGGAATAAGTTGTATCCATTGTGTTGAGTGCTCGGGAGATAGGGAAAATCGTTTATTAAATCTGCATCTTGATGAGTGGCTGACCTTGTTGGAGAAGTTGCGTTGCTTATCTTTTTGAAGGTTGTCATGAGCCTGTGGCTAGAAGGGTTGGAAATTTTTAAGCAGTCTGGCTACATGAGATGTTTTCATGCAGAAGGAATATTTTCACTTTGTTGCAGTCTTGTCAACCTGCTTCTGTTGGATAGAAGGTGCTTGCGTCAAGGCTGTAGTGGTTGCAGTATCCTTATGTTCACCTTTTGAACAGATTGTGAAGAAGCTAAATTTTGTAGTATGATATACTAACTTGCGACACTTTTTAGGTGGGATAGTAGTCAGACCCACTTCTGGTATCTTGTAGAGATGACCCCCCAGAGTAATAATGACACTACAGGGTCAAGACTCATAGATATATTGGCACTTCCACATATATGGTTGGCCCAAGAGAACATCACAGACATCTAGCAGGGAAACATCACATAATACCTTATCCTTGAAGGGTTGGATGTCATATGACAATCGACACTGCTGGATGACACCAAGATCTTGTCCCTGGCAAAGCCACCCGATGTGTTATGGTTGTGGGTGTGGTGTTGTCGACAATCCCAACTATTTGATGACCTACGATGAGATGAGATTATTCTGGTTTCCACTATCAACAATAAAATGCAGTGGGCACCTTTACCCACATCTGTCAATGAAAAAAATGCTCCCCCTCTTCAAGATATGTTGGTTCTTTTGGTTGAATTGTTGCGGTCACGAAAATAGCAGTGGGGTCTGCATCGATGATCTGTCTTATGTTGGTATTTTTTGAATCAGATTCTGAATTAGGGTTCTGTTCCTTGTCTTTGATTTCGGCCACCAATGACTATTTTGAGTGACATTCATTAGTGTTGTGCTAGGGGATTTTTTGGAAATCACACCATTTTTTGGTATCTTTCTTTGTCTTCCCGTGACCCTTCTTTTCCTGTGGCTTGGACCGGTTTTCGAGAGACTATTTTTTAAAGCCATCTTTATCATACTTTGGTTGTTGTGGATTTGTAGACCTGAACTCCCATTTGATCAGGTGATTAAATTTATGCTCGATTTTAACAGCATACCGATAAGCAACACCGAGTGATGAGATGTCCAAAAAATCCATTTCAGTTTGGATGTATCTATGCAAAGCCCCATGGTATTTTAGAACCAATTTTCATTCAGATTATTTGATACCCTGCTTGGTGCACAAGGTATAGAAGGTATTTGTAAACTCTAGAACTACTTGGCCCCTCTCTTGTCGTAGTGTGTTCCATCTCATATATTGGTCCTCATAGTTTCCAACATGATAATATTGATCCTTTACCATGTCCACAAAACAATCCCAAGTGGGATCAGCCCCATATATTCTAGACTAATCTATGGAACTTTTATCCTAGTAATTTTCCCACCAATTTTTGACATGGGGGAGAGCTTTAAGGAGTGAGAAGGTGATATTTTCCCTATCGGAATAAAGGTGAACAAAGAAATAACCTTCTAACATATTTAAGCATTTGTCTAGGGCATCCGCATCTATCTTACCTTCAAATACGAAAATATCAAAATTAACCTATACCTTGAAATGAGAGGTGCTTCCAAAGTGGTTGTTTGATGAAGAAGTGCCTATTTATATCGACATGCATTGAAGGATGTGGGAAAAATTATCCATCATTTCGTCCCTCTGTCACTTGAGAGCTTGCTCAAGAAACAGATTGATAGAATTGTCTGCTCCATCATTTTTCTTTCCTTCCGCCATGGAGGGTTTCTTGGGAGTGTGAGAGAGATTTTATTCAAGAGAGACAATCCCAATATCCAACTTTATATACTCAGACCTCATCGGGGACATGCACTAGAAAAAGACAATCAAGAGAAACATGTTATGATACCACTGATCCAGATTATTTTCGTCACGAAATGAGAGCAGAGATATAATAAAGAAATGTACAAATATATCTCAGATATCCAATATTATAACATAAATGTATCATAGAGGAAACCATAAACACAGATATACATTAATACACAATTTTCTATTAATGAGTGAAATTGTACAAAGACTA
Source organism: Picea sitchensis (assembly GCA_010110895.2). Classification (NCBI taxonomy): domain Eukaryota; kingdom Viridiplantae; phylum Streptophyta; class Pinopsida; order Pinales; family Pinaceae; genus Picea; species Picea sitchensis. The sequence goes on from SNQJ01S0027733.1 coordinate 39,793, forward strand.
TAAAATACAGAGTGAAAGACTCGCTAGAATGGTGGCAACTTATCTCTGAGAAGAGATGTGATGGATACTCGCATCTGTGAGAATATTGTTTTACAATGAGGATCCAAAGGCCTTTTTGTCATAAATAAAATCCAAAACCCTAACCCCAGAAGATGAAAAGCCAACAGTTTTGTGGACCTCGTGTTGGGTAGTTTGGTGTATCAACTTCCCAGGGGCATAACTTTGGCATACGATCTCTGTTTGGAAAGATATCATAGAGGATATTCATTTTGGGGGCTCAATTAAAGCCTTCAATCATCATTGTGAAGATCTATCTTGAAAAAACTTCATTTAGGCCCTCAAAATGGCTCTGGAAGTTAAAAACTGCTAAAAATAGTAAATTACCAAAATTGCCAGAAAATTGTTTTGAGCCAGTTGGAAAAGGTGGGTGGCCACTAATATACACCTGGATCAGACCCTAAGAAAATTGTAGACAGATGTACAAAGCCACAAGGTTTATAATTAAAGGCTTATGAAAGACAAGGAACAATAGGAAGACTTCAATATGAAGTTAATGAAAATTCTGGACAGAATTGAAAAGAAGTTGGATAAGGAGAGTGGCTCCAACAAATTAGGAAGCCACAAGACCCCTGAGGGAAAAGGAATATAAAGGAGTGATAACATACATCATCATCACTCCCAAAGGCATTCCCATAGGAGAGAAAGTAGTAGCTCAAGCCCATCCCTTGTCAAGAAGCACAGGAGGTCTGGCGTGGATGAATTCAAAGGAGAAATGAATAATATCAAACCTCCTACTTTTGATGGAGATCACAAGAAGGATGAATATGATAAGACATGGCTGCTAGGTTTTACACATTATTTTGGTCATTCTAATGATGATATCATAGACATGTGTTCAGGCTCCCAACATGACATTTTCCTAAGAAAAGCAACTCCTTTCCTCCTCTACAAATTGCTTTTTAGAAAGGGTCCGCAGGCTGCCCATACTACATAGTGTGGAAATCCATCATTTCTGCAAGCTTCCCTAAAGCTGGCCCACAGGATTTCTGCAGGCTTCTATATAGGTAGGGTGCGGAGGCGTTCCAAAGATAAAAGAGGAAAGAGGTTTCACGAAGTTTCTAGAAGGGGAATCTTCTAAAATGTGAGGTGGTGTCCATATGGTTGCGATCCTACTAGTTTCTCTGATTTTGTGGGATCATCCTCATCTTTTTAACCACTTCACCTTCTCCTATATAATCATGGGCTTCTCATGGAAAAGGTTAAGCATAGTTGAGAAAGATAAAATAGAGAATTGATGAGAGAATAGGTTGAAGATTGTGTGAAGAATCTTATTCTTAATGATGCTTGAGGCCTCCATTTTCCCATCAATATTTTGTGGATCATCTTCATGTGGATTTCGGAGAAAGTGTATGTGTGTGTTGGGACAAAGGACCACTAAAAGGGAACTTGCGACAACAAGGCAATTCGGTTGTATCTTCCACTTTTCATTAATACAATACAGTGACACGTCTCTTTCCCATAAAATGATTAGTATTTTATTGCATGATTCCTTGATCACATGTTTAGGTTGTCATTGAGTTTCACTATTATTTATTTCACGTCAATTGGTTTGTGTTATCATAGATCTGATTCTACAAGAGCATTGGAGTGAAGCGAGGACAACAAAGATATAAGGAAGTGATTCATAAGGTATGTTATATATTCCTCTTTGGATATTAAACTCAATGATTGCAACGTAGACATGTGATCAAGGAATCATGCAATAAAATACTAATCATTTTATGGGAAAGAGATGTGTCATCGTATTATATTAATGAAAAGTGGAAGATACAACTGAATTGCCTTGATGTTGCGAGTTCCATTTTAGTGGTCCTTTGTCCCAACACACACATACACTTGCTCTGAAATCCGCATGAAGATGATCCACAAAATCTTGATGGACAAATGGAGGCCTCAAGAATCACTAAGAATAGGATTCTTCACACAATCTTCAGCCTATTCTCTCATCAATTTTTTGTTTGATCTTGCTCAACTGTACTTAACCTTTTCCATGAGAAGCCCATGATTATATAGAAGAAGGTGAAGTGGTTAAAAGGATGAGGATGGTCCCACCAAATCAAAGAAACCAGTAGGATTGCAACTATATGGACACTACCTCACATTCTAGAAGATTCCCCTTCTAGAATCTTCGTGAAACCTCTTTCCTCTTTTATCTTTGGAACGTCGTCACACCCTGCCTATATAGAAACCTGTGGAAATCCCATGGGCCAGCTATAGGGTAGCCTGCAGAAATGATGGATTTTCTCACTGTGTAGTATGGGTAGCCTGTAGACCCTTTCTAAAAAGAAGCTTTGTAGAGGAGGAAAGAAGTTTCTCTTCTCAAAAAAAAGTCTTTTTTGGAGCCTGAACACATGTCTGTGATATCATCATTAGAATGACCAAAATAATGTTTAATAGAATGCCCCCCAAAGTATGAGGCTGGAACTCATGATAGTAAAAATACTTTGTAAAAATGTGTGTGTGTGTCACGAACGAGGAGCACACCAATTAGGAACCTGCAAACAATAAAGCATCCGCATAATATTACACCATGTCTGAAATAGGCATTCCCATGTTCAGACTATAAATGATTGAAATCATAAATGTAAGTCATGGCCACCAATTATACTCTGTGGATCCATGTTATCAATATTCTACATAGCCACCAGGAATACACTGTGGATCTATGTATTTGAAAACTCAGATATAGACATAGCCACGAGACATACAAAGTGGATCTATATGCCAACTCAAACCATAAATACTCCATCACAACCTGGATAAAAAATTATGAGGTATAGGGTGTTGAATCTCGTCATCCGTTAGTATGAATCTAGCCATGTGATTACACGCGCTAAAGTCGAACATGGTTAGAAACCACTTGATTATTGGTCGTTAATGAAAATCGTTAACAAGTGTGAGGGAAATCACCATTGATGTCGATGATCCCCAATGTACGATAGTACAATCTAATGAATGCAAATAAATGATTTGAGGTTGAACACTTGATGGAATCTTTCAATCAGCGATCAATGATGTAAATCCACTGTCGAAACTGAAGAATCTTTCCATTGAGGCATGCAGGCTTCAAGGCACTAAATAGTTTCTAAGTCTTGTTCCTAGATAATGAGCTGAAGTCGACAGGAAAAGATTCGTCATAGGAGGGCCTTGATGTATCCCCCATCAAATGACATTAAAAAAGTAACATAATTAGGGTAAAGCAAAGTAAAAAAAATGATTTCAAATGGACACAAGGAAGGATGACATGATAGGAATTGACAATTGTAGATGGTCGACTCAATAGAAGGCTTGGTTGAACTTCTCTTGAACATATGGATGGCACAACACTAGGCTTGGCAGCATTGACCCAAAGATGACCCAAAATGAACTTGTAGAAAGTCAGACGAGAGGCAAATGGATTTAGCAGCCCAGATTCAAATGATAAAGGCGGTGCCATGTTCAAGAGCAACGCTTACTACCATTAACAGAAATATAGAAATACATCTCTTGCCCAAATTTTCCCCCACCATTTCTGGCGAGTACCTCTTTATTTTTACGCAAACTTGAGGAGGATAACATATGTTTGTTGATGTAAGCTCATCCTTCGGATGAGTCACTCAGAGTATTTTTAATGAACTCTAAGAAGGAGTGGTTTGGTCCCGTATGGGTCTGTCGATGTTTGTTTAACGAGTCCAAAGATAGAAAACTCAAAGGTTTTTCATGTTTATAGAGTCTGGAAAAACACTTAAAAGATAACTCTCTCAGTTCCTTTTTCATAAAATAGTTTGATAGGACCAAAAAATTGATAAATTATCTCTCATCAAACATTTTATTAAAACAATTTTACGAGCATGAACCAAACAAGGTCGCTCGACAATCTTTTCGTTTTTAAGGAGTGCGAAAAGAGATTAAATATTACTCCGTAAGTTTTGTTATTTTCGTGTTACCATGACGATTATGAAAATATGACAAAAGTATACTCAGTTACGTTCTCATCATTTTTTGAGCACGAGAATGAACAAAGACTAAGATCAAGGTTTTTCTAAAAAAACTTAAAAAATAATCGTACATGTGACGAAAAAGACAAACAAATTGCAGAAAGTGTTCGTACTCCATTGATTGGCTGGAGCCCCAGATCTTGATGATCGATGACTATGCATATGTTGGGATAGATTTCCAAAATGATCCTGACTTAGTGTTACCTGAGGGTTCTCAGTGGGGGGAACTAGGTGAGAAAGACATTTTGCTTTTATATTGTTTTTGTAAATGTTTTCAAAATATTAAATGTTTTTATATGTTTTTCAATCCAATAACTAACCAAAACATCTCGACTATGCAGATGTAGGGCCATTCAGGCCCCCAACTACATCCCCTAACCAGAGGCGAGGGGAAGTAGTGGTAGTCGCAGGATGGGATGTAGATGACTACGAAGCAATTGAACAAAATCTGGAGGGTTTGACTGCAAGGATCCCAGATATGTCCATCGGCGAGGTCGTGAGGTGTTTCCAGCGCCATACTGTAGGCATGGATGGTCCATTGCAATGATTTCTCTGTAGGGTAGCATGAGAAGTAGTGTGTTACCAAGAGCAACATCCATGATTCTATTTTTGTAGAAACTATGAGTTTCATTTTTGACATTTTGGTCTTCGGACAAAAAAAAATCTTTTTGTAAAAAACTTTTGATCGTTATATGTATATACATGAGGCTTCTATCGACTTATTTTTCTTTGCATAATACATGTGATGTGTGATTGGATTTATAAATGTCTCATATTCCTATCTAACACATAATTATCTAGTGCATCAGTTAATGTATTTAGACATCTAGGAATGTGTTGATACTCGATATAATCAAAATAACGTTCCAAGAGGCGAATTCGTAAATATACCCGTAACAAAGTAGGACTTCGAATATAATAGACATTACTTAACTGTAGCACTATTAGTTGCGAATCAAGTCGTATAAATAGATGACGAATCCCAAGTGAGATAGCATCAATCAACAATTCGATGACGGCGCTATACTCTACTATATTATTGGTTGCACGACCGAGGCAAACACCATGTAGACTGATAAGTTTGTTTATGGGTGCATAGATTTCCCATGTAGTAGAAGCTAGGTTCTGAGTGATATGACTAGTGCCATCGATGAAGCCAAGGTAGGGTAATGAGGGTAGAAATTGATTATAATGAAAAAACACACAAATGTAACACACTACAGTATGATATAGTAAATACAAGTACTCATGCGAAGATAGTCTAAGCATAGTACTTCTTCAAGTAAAGCCCATTTCTGGGTTCACTCAAAGGAATTCCATCATAATATACTAACTTGTAAGCTTCCTTCTCCAACACTCATTTGACGATATAAGGGCCTTGCCACATAGCTTCGAATTTTTCGGCTCCTAGCAAATCACTATCTTGTTCATAGAGGAGAACTAGATCACCCTCCGAGAAAAAACATGGCTTGACATGTTTGTCATATTGGGCTTTGACACATTTATTCTGGGTTTCAATAACTATGGTGGCATATCAACGGGCTTCGTCTAATTGCATCAGATACAACAGACGTTCTTCTTCAGCAGAGGTGTTTGGGAGAAGTTCAATGGCTAGTTTTAACGATGGAATTTCACATTCAATCGGTAGGATAGCTTCTATACCATACACTAATTGGAAAGGTGTAATCCCTGTGGAAGAATTCACGGACATCTGATAGGCCCATAATGCTAAGAAAAACATCATGTGCCAGCCTGTTTTGTGAATTCCTATAATCCGTTGAAGCATGGTGATAAGAACCTTGTTGATTGCTTTGGCTTGGCCATTGGCTTGTGAATAGTAAGGGGTTGAGTTTTCATGTCGAAGACCCAAATTTTATGTAAGCTCAGACATCATGAAGTTTTGAAAGTGGCTACCATGATCAGTGAAGATAGATTGTGGGATTCCAAAACGTGTAATGATGTGATTGAAAATGAAAAGTGTTGCAGTTTTTCCAGTGTTGTCGAATGTAGGCATCACCTCGGCCCATTTCGTGAAATAATCCGCGGCTAGAATAATGTATCCATGCCCCCCCAACTGAGTGAGGGTTACAGGTCATGAAATCAATACCCCATTTAGCGAAAGTTCCAATGGAAACTACAGGGTGTAAGGGAGCGGGGTGAGATCTTATCTTATTTTTGTATGTTTGGAAAGCATGGAATTTTTGAACGATAGTAATACAATATTTAAATAAAGAAGGCCAAAAATACCCTGCGCATAAGATATTCTAGATAGTAGCATACCTAGGCATGTGACCACCACATGCTCCAGAGTGGTATTCATTTAAATCTTTCTCAGATTCATCATAGGTGAGACAGCGTCGAAAAATAGAGTCAACCCCACGACAATAAAGAGTGTCACTGAGGATGATGTGTTGATGGGCTTGGTAGCGTATTCGACGAAGGTCAATGCCAGACAAAGTGGACGGAAAGTCCAAGTTTGGAGATAGACAATGATATCCCCATACTAAAGGTCATCAGAACTGATCAGAAAAAGGGACTCATCGGGTAAATAATCCTCTGCTACATTTTCTGTCTCAGTGCAGGGAAGGTCACATATCAGTTTAGAAAACACTAGGGATTTCTTAGACTTAGAAAATTCAAATTCTAAGTCAAAATCCTGGAGACTGACTATTCATTTGGAGTATTTTCCCCCGAGCAATTGGCGGGTAAGAATGTGTTGCATGGGGTTGCAATCGGAAATTACAATGGTCTTGCATAGTAAGATATAGTGACAGAATCATTGGACAACTTGGACAGCTACCAAGGCCAGTTTTTCAACATGTAAATACTTGGCTTCGATAGTCATGAGACTTCGACTCAAATAATAAATGACATGTTCGTCATGTAAATCTTCTTCTTGGACCAGAAACATGGCGATGGTCAAATCCGAAGCAGCGAGATAAAGGAAATAATATTGACTATAATCAAGCGGGAAAAGTAGTTGGGTACAGGTTAAAATCAATTTCAAAGTGTTGAAGGATTTGTTGGCAGTGGTGTCCCATACAAATTCAGAGCCTTTCTTTAATAGTCGAGTAAATCTGAGTGTTAGCTCAGCGTAATTTGGGATAAAATGACGTAGAAAATTTTCCTTCCCTTGCAAACTTTGTAGCTAGCGAAGTGAGGAAGGAGGAGGGAGATTGAGGATCACCTCAACCTTCAAAGGATCTACCCTAATCCCCTGGCGTGACACAATAAATCCCAGGAGTTGGCTGGACTCCACACAAAAGACACATTTGTGTGGGTTTAAGCATATACGATAGAACCAACAACGAAGGAAAATGGCTCGGAGGTGGGCCGGATGATCACTATGATGCATGGAATGCGCTGGTAGGTCATCTAAATATGGTTGTACAATGTGTTTAATATCATGGAAATCATAAGACATATCATGTTGAAACATTGCACCGACATTCTTTAAACCGAAGGGCAGTTTCCGGTAGGAAAAAGTGCCCCAAGGACAAATAAAAGCGGTTTTGTGTTGATCCATGGGTAAGATATTGATTTGATTATATCCAGAGAAATCATCCATCAAAGAGAAGATTTCACTTCCAGCGCAATCGTCGACGATTTGGTCAATGAAGGGGGTTGGAAAGTTGTCCTTAGGAAAATATTTGTTGATATCCCTATCATCAACACAGACACGGATCATACATTGTTTCTTGTTAACCGAAACTAGATTGGATACTCAATCAGTCAAAGCCACTGGATAAATAAAGCCAGATTTAAGAAGTTTTTCTACTTCAAGTTTAATAGCAACCGCTTTATGGGGGTGGACCGGATGAAGTCTCTACTGGATGGGTTTGGTGCTCGGGAACATCTTGATTTCATGTACAACAATGTCAGGGTCAATTTCGGGCATCTCTTCATAGCTCCACGCGAAGATGTCACAAAATTTTTGAAAAATTGACTTATATGTGACAAACTCATCAGTGGAATATGAAGCTTCGATGTGGACATTTTCAATGGATCCACATTTAATAGAGATGTTGAGGGGCGTGGTGGGTGAAATGTTACTTAATTTCCCTTCGTATAACACATCATGTGTGGATGTAGGAACTGAAGAAATAATGACAACGGTCGACGGAGTCGAGATTATTTGGTAACTCTCGATGGTGTGTTGTTCGAGAAAGATAATGGAACGATGATGTCCATCATCCCAAGGGGTATCTTCCATTGACATAACTGACATAATCATCTCATCCATGGGAAAAATAACATGGAACATATCAAGAGACGAATCACTAAGAGAGGGAGTAGAAGGGTCAGCCGATTGAATGGCTTGGTAAGCGGATTCAACCAGGCTTAAAGGCATCTGGTGGCCGTAGTGGAGATAATCACCAGGTTCAGGTACTATCCACAGGTTAGAAGACTCGAGAGGTTCACAGAAAATGGTGTAGAACATGTTAATCAAGGCAACCAAATGAGGTGGAATGTCGGGTGGAGATATTGGAAACGTACCCATCAAAGTGGAATCTTTTAGTAGACCCACACCGACATTCTCGTACCCAGGGGGTGTCTTTGCAATGAAAGGTACATTGCTGGTACATGTATCAGAGTTAAAGAAGGCCAGATGGTCTACTGTAACTAATTTTCCCTGATGTGGAAAGTGCATGATACAGAAAAGAGTAGACACGACTGCACGCATGGAATCGATCTAGCTACGGCCAAGTAAAAGATTGTAATCGAGAGGAGTGTCAAAGACCTCAACTTCAATGTTGATTTTTTTTCATTCTAATGTAATAGGTAGCGATAGGAGGACATTGTAAGGTTTAAATATAGAGCCATTAAAGGCTTTGAGTGTGTTGTGTGATTCAGTTAACGGAGGAGAGCTAATGGATTTCCAACAGGCAATAGACATGACACATGTCGAGGCACCCTCGTCAATAACTGTTCTACAAATGTTCTTGTGAGATACAACAACTTGGATTTGAAATGTGAGTTGGGGGCGTAACCTTGGAATCTGATATTCCAAGTCAAATATTATTAAATTTGTATCAGTAGGGTCGATTCCACCGATAACTTTCAACAGTGCCTTCCATTGTGTAGGACAACTCTGAAGGACTTCGAGGGCTGACATCGCAGATGGTGCTTGTGCCAAATATTCTACTATACTATAGTTCTGGGTGGCACATGCATGAGGATTGAAATAAGACTTTCAAACCATTCCCTTGCGAGGAGGGTGAAGGACTGTATCAGGGTTCTATCATTCGAGATGAAGAGGACCTTGAGAAGGTGGAACTGAGGGAGATTGTTGAACCAACAAAGGTGGTATATCGTCAACTTTCTCCTTGGAGGAAGGGTAATATTTGGCATGAGTGGTAAGCATGATGTCATTCTTCTTTGAATCACCATTACACATAATTACATAGGAGGTTGTTGGCACATGGGCAGACCCAGGGTTCAATGCTCAAGAGTGCACCAACAAATCCATAACTACCGGCCATTTCAGCAACACCTACGAAGCAGACGAAGTCTCACCCGAGGTAGAGGCAGGGGTGGTTGCAAGACTTAGGTGTCTACCACCTTAGTTGGGACACATATTTGTGATTATATCATTTACAAAGCACTTAGCATCGATCATTCATCAATATTCAACCCTTATTCTACTTCACAGATAGCACAGAGCATCGCGGTGTACACTCAGATCTACAGTATTTCTGTACTTAATCATAGTAACCCAGATCAGATCTAGTAGATAAGAACTAAGCATCCTCATACACATCAGATCTAACAATCATATATATCTAAGAAGCACATAGCATAAATGGATATATCAAAGCACATAGCATAAGAAAAAACACATTGAATCAAAGCACATAGCATAACACAGAGATTTATGTGGTTCACCCCCACCCCGGGGCTACGTCCACAAGATATTCTTCTTTATTATCGTCTTCAATCTGTTACAAGCACAAAGCCTCCAAAACCCTTCTTCACATAGGAAAGAAGATCTGTGCATCTCGCTAGATCCTTCTTCCTTGCGTTACAACACTTAGCTTTCTGTAGCAACGTCACAGTAACTTTCACTTATCATTGCAAGCCTTACACAGTTCGCACATGGCACTTATTCAACATCACATAGACGCACTACCAATTTCACTAAGCAATCATATCTACTCCTTCTTAAATTTCCTATCCTTCTATTTATACATTACAAAAGTGGGCCTAATTGTGGGTAAACCCACAGGCTGGCATCCCTTTCCCATTACATTAACCCACCCAAAAGTGGACCAAGATCCCATGATCTATGCTTCGCTTGGCACTCCATCTTTGATAGGCTGTCGAAGTTAAAAAATGGTCAAATATGACCAAGTGTTCCTCAAAACTTGGTCAAGGGCCAACAGGCCCCCAACGCTCACCTGTGACTTGTCTCGAGTCACTCTGGTCTAATCAATTCTACCTCGAATGCCTTAAGCTTGGCTCGAGCTACTTCGACCTACTGTAGTATGACAACCTCTTGCTCAGTGAACTCCTGGATCACTGTGTCGTTTACTGGCCCTTACAGGCATTGTTTTGTGATGATGACAACCTGTTCAAGCTCGACTCCCTGGATTTCAAATTCAGTGAACAGTTGGCATGCCTTTTCTTGGATTGGTTGAATTCATTGGGAGACTTCCATCACTTTACTTTGCAGCATGTGTACCTGTCGTTGGGCGATGCGTTGTTCTGGAAATCTCTTCATTCTTTCGACTGGGGTCAAGGCCTTCAGCTATGCCTGTATCATATTTGTGTTCTTCTTTTCTTCTTGGAGATGTGCCTCCAATGCCTTCAACTCTGGATTCTTTTTGAGGTTCTCATAAGTCTGGGTGCTTCTAGCGCTCAGCTACTTGCATTCCAAAGAAAAGGTTTTTAATCGTCCAACTGCGCGAAAGGCAGTTGCCTCCCTTAGGTATCTTATTTCTTGAGGAGTCTCGGGCATGGTACGAAGTTCCAGATCTACGATGCGTTGCTGAAGTTGTTGGATTATTTCTTCAAGTTGTGCCACCTGCTATGGGACACGTTCTTCAATATTCACTTCTATGACCATCATAGAGAGAAGTGCTTTGTGAACCCTTTCCTGTACTTCAATTTTCTCTACTAGAAACTGGTCCTTCCTTTGTTGTAATTGTGCTTTTTCCTCATCCCACTTCACTTGCAGAAACAAATTTTCCCATTCTTCCTTACTATTTTTTTCTACAAGGACGCTATGTACTTGTGTCAAATCCTGGGTGGCTTGCACTGTGTTTTCTTGAGCTCATCGAAGGCGAGTTCGACTTTATCGACGATCTGGTGTAATTGCGTGGGCTCATCACTTATTCCTAGTATTCCAATTGTCAAGGGTGCAGTAGAAACTTCTCAGTTGGACTGGAGTACCTGCTGCACTTCTTGAAGTTCGCCCTTGATTTGGTTGAATACCTCCTCCTACTTCACTTCTTTATTTTCTGTGATCTCTAGTGAAGCATCATTCAGCACAGCGATTTAGAAGTCGAAGTCGTCCAGTGTGAGGGTAGTCTTAAACGTAGTCCGGGTGGCCTTAGTTTTCTTTCGGGATGAGGGATTTGGTGGGGTAATCTTCCTTTTATTGGAGGGATCCTCCTCCTCTCTAGGTGGAGTAACCTCACCTTTGTTTTTCTCAACTTCTGTTAAGAACCTGAATAGATCTAAAAATATAATCACCACAAATACTGAATACACAATAGATCCACAAGCAAGATAGAAGAAACCACACTTTATTATTACCAATCCCTTGAGGTAGGGAAACACCATACAATGGATCCTATTATGGAAGAGATCCTCTCCTGTTCACTTGCCTCTTCGAGGGGGCACCCTCCTATTGAGCTACCGCTCCAAACACAATACTTCTCTTCATGTCTCATTACATTGCTTAAACCCCTTTATATAGTGATACCATCACCTAAGAACATTCTAGAGGAGGAATCTTCTAGAAGTAGAAACTCCTTTATATATTGCGATACCATCACCTATGAACACTCTAGAGGAGGAATCTCTAGAAGTAGAACCTTCTAAGAAGTCCCCATACTTTATTATATCTAACTACCATGGGCAATTCTATTTAATAATATAGTGGACCTAGTCCACCTTTACATTGAATGACTCCACTATTATCACTCATGGGCCCTCCTCGCCCCCCACTACCTCTCTAGCTACCTTACATTCCATCCCTCTCTTTATGAAAGCGCTTGTCCCTAACGCTGATGTACAACCATATATACTCGTGTGGTCCTGATAATTGTGGACCTGAATGATGAAGAAGACTAAGAACCAAAGTCCCATGTAGAAAGGAAATCCACCATGTCAAGTAGTCCAACCACCATTAAGCCTGGGTCCCATGTCCAAATACTCATGTGAACTCCCCAGAAGATTTTGGAACCCAATAATAGACTCAAAATTATGCTCCAAAGACCGACACCTACCATGTGGATCCAAATAAGAAGATCCATCCACATAGTGGAAAATGGTCATAGCAGACCGGAAGGAATAATACCATCAGAGAATATGCATCAATGCCGTAACTAGCTCCCGATCCGGGGCATTGATGTTCTACATGAGGTGGATTCGAGTCATCAAATAAAATATGGAAGTGGTTGCCATCCCATAAATGAAAAACTATCCATATACCAATCAAAATATGCCTCAAAATCATACCAAATATATCTTTCTTGATTATATCTTATTCATGAGGCCCTCAGATAAGAAATATCTCCCATGTCATTCAATGAATCTTGAATACTTTGAAAAATATCATTGAGGCCATATGTGAGTCGGGCCGTGAGGCCATCCTGGTGAGGCTCTTGTGAGGCTATCCGCGGGAGGCTGTTGTGCAAACACATCCAATCATCATCCAATTGGGCTTTGAATGATTTTAAGAATTTATTTCAAGGTTTGAGATGAAATAGCCATCTAAGCACCCTATGAACTCTTCGGTCCTGCAACCATCATGAAAAACTCAAAAATAGACCCAAGAAGTTTCGACAGAAAATCACAGTTTTTTTTTTTTTTTTGGAAAAACCCTAAAAAACCTGCTGAACTTGAAATGCTCAAAACTTCACTTCCTGGACTCCGTTTCGGCTGATTTTTGAAATTGGGTGAAATTGTGAGAAGAACTTAGATATGTAATTTATTTGTGCAAATTTGGCCTTCAAATGCTACAAAAAAAAAAAAATTTTTTTTTTTTTTTTTTATAAAAAAAATTGAAAAATTGCATATTTTAAACCTCAATATCTTGACCTTCCTGGCTAAGCCGGGACGATTTTAATCCTGGGTGTTTTTCTGAGAGGAACCTAGATATACAAACTATTTCTGCAAATTTTGTACAAAAAATATATTGAAAAATTTCGAATGTCGCGTCTCTTTTTTCTTTCCTCCTCAAAAAATCTGTGGCCAAAATTGTTGCCTACAACTCGCCCCGGAAAGTGCTCCGATACCACTCTGTTGTTAAGTACCTATACCCAGATCCAAGATACAACTGCCCACAATTAATGAATACACAATAGATCCCCAAGCAAGATAGAAGAAACCACACTTTATTATTAATAAACCCTTGAGGTAGGTGGGCAACACTCATACAATGGATCCTATTATGGAAGGGATCCTCTCCCCTGCTCACTTCTCGAGTATCTCAATGAGCTTCTAGCCCAAATACAATACTTCTCTATGTTCCCTATTACATTTCTTGAACCCTTTATATAGTGCTACCATCACCTAAGAACATTCTAGAGAGGAATCTTCTAGAAGTAGAACCTTCTAAGAAGTCCCTCTTACATTTATTATATCTAAACTACCATAGTAAATTCCATTTTAATAATATAGTGGACTTAGTCCACCTTACATTGAATGACCTCCACCATTATCACCATGGGCCCCTCTGACCCCCCACTACCTCTCTAGCTACCTTACATTCCATCCCCCTTTATGGAACCTTCTAAGAAGTCCTCTTCTTACATTTATTATATCTAACTACCATAGTGGGCCTTATTTAATAATATAGTGGACCTAGTCCACCTTACATTGAATGACCTCCACTATTATCACTATGGGCCCTCTGGGCCCCCCCACTACCTCTCTAGCTACCTTACAACTTCTATGCCACCTAGTTCTTCATCATCACCTCCCTGTGCAGGTGAGATCGAAGTAGTCTTCGTGGATGTGCTATGGACATATTGAACTTCATCATCCTTCTTAGTATTGCTCGATGCAGGTGTATCTGGCATAGATTCAGGACTATCCACGTCGAACATTTCTGTGGGGTTCGCTGCAACAAGGAGGTCCATTGACCATTCCTTGGTAATCTGCTCCAAGTCTTCTTCTGTCAACTTGTAGTATGACTGGAGCTATTGTTTGTGCTCATCAGTGTGCGCTGTGATATAGGTGAAGTGGTTGTCTACACTGAATTTTATCAAAGGTATAAACCTATCAAGTGTGTTTGGGGTGAGGCGCGGTGTAGATTGGATTGCATTCTTCAATTCGTTGTAATAGGTGTGGAAGACGACATTGGACTGCCACTACTTGTTCATGTCACTGGAGTACCACAACGTACAGAACTTCACAACCAATGGTTCGAAGGGTTTGATCTCCAAAAAAGTGGCACCTTCTGGTAGCTCCCAGGTGATGAAAGTGATTAGTATGAGAAACCAACTAAAGTGGAACTCATACCCTTGGTCTTGTGCTTCTCTGTAATCAAGCTCTAGCTAGTTTACAAGGTACTATTCCCATTTCATCTGTAGTCCCTCGGCGCACTTCCCTGCAAGGTCAACTACGAATCCAGTCACTTGTGTTGGTCTGTTCTTGCGAACTAGCTTTCCCGTGATCAACTGATAGGCAAGGCGTACTGCGCCACTCTGGATAGAGGCTAACTTGTAGCCTTGTGTTCGTTTTTCGACATCACCATAAGTTTATTTTATCCTCTGCGCTAGTGCTCGGTCTAAGGTATTTCCAAGGTAAAACTCTTGTGGGTCAGGGACTTGCATACTAAGTCCTGTGATCTAATTGATCAAGGTTGGATCCACAGTGATGCGGCAGTCTAACCATAAGTATCCTTCGTGGTAGCAGGAAATTAACAACTTGATTCATGCGTTGACTTCCTAGTGTCTGCCAAAGTGCGGGATATTCATTACATTAAGCAGTGTGGACTGCGCGAGGTTCTGGGTCCATGATTGCAGGAAAATATTATAAGTCTTTCCTTTGGTACTTCTTAAGTACTTATGTGGGGCTAACATGCTGTAAACTTTACGATCTCCAAGGTTAAAATCACTAAATTTCAGTGCTGCGAGCTTATCCTGGTCAACATGAAATGTGCGCACCCGTTTCGGAAGGTACGCGGTGATCAAAGTGTACTCAAAGTCTTGAGGTACACTGTCATGGTTGATGGCACTGCTTAGAGGTGGTAAGTAAGTAGGTAGAATGCGTGGGATAAGCTTGGCATTTTCGATGTCATCCTTGTGCTTGGTTTGTTTCTCATCGGTCAGTTGATATGGACCGACGCGAGCAGTGGAAGGGGAGGCCTGGAGTCCTCTCGTTGACAATGCTTGGACTCCTGTAGATAATCCTCGCTCCGACATGAATCTCTCAGTCATTAAGTCAATAAAAAATTCTTCAACTACTTTTTCAGTAGCACTGAGCTCGTCCGACATATAAGCCTGGGTCAACTAGCTCTGGTGTGAAATGAATTCAAAGACTACAGTGAACGGTATGGGAACAAGGAAATGATCACAAGGTGAAGTAATCTCAGGTTTCGGGCTCAAATTCTCACTTAGAAAAAATTATTCTTGGTGCGTGGTGCGATGGACTAAGTAGGGAAACTTAGCAATGGTCTGCTTGCAACGGGTATGAGGCTGCATTAACTTATGTTATGTTCGTTACGGTGTGATCAAATGGTCTAGTGATGAGCCATAAATTCTTTCCAACCAGTTCGAAGCAGCATTCGAACGATTATATTGGCTTCCAATGGCTATATTACTTTGCCTTGATGAAGTGGCATATGTTGTTGTTTTGATATCCCGACAAAGCTCCAATTCTACAAAGTGTCTTTCTCCAAGGTACCCTTTGGGATCTTCTATAATTTTTCAATCTTAGCCTTCTTCTTACTTAGCTTTCTAGCCTTCTTTCTAGTGAGCTTCGTCTCGGTGATTCTCTTCCCATTTTCATTCTTATTTTCCTCGGACATAGTCACTTCATGCTGGTGAGATTCTCTCCTAGGGTTTAGGTATATCACTTCTTCTTTGTCTGGGGTAGAAATTTCAGCCTTTTGTGTAGCTTTGGCCTGAACACCTAGGATTCTAGTGTCAGATGGATTCAAGTGGTTCTCCTATTCTTCTATCAACTATGTGATCCTTTTAGTCATGAAATCTTTTAACTCTTGTCTCTATTATTCTAAAACCTCTTCTTCTTCCTTCTTTCTGGCTTGATCTATTTCAATCCAAGGTTTTCTGAGTAGCATAGTAAACAGGGCATTGTCCTCAATGAATTTGATAATCTCAAATTCTTCTTTTGTCAAAGTTCCATTGACTTTCATAGGTATCTGAGCGAGTTTTCTACATAACATCATCAGTTTTCCTATGAATAGTCCTATTCCTCCCAATGAAGGAATGATGGTAGGCTTCCCTATAGATTCCCAAGTTCTTTCTGGCATAAGGTTCACTTGTGTTTCTTCATCAAGAATATAGTCAATGTCAAAGTTCCATATTCTTTCTTCGACTTTCTCCTTTTCTTTGAAGATCTTTGGTAATCGAACATCTTTATGTTCCTTCAAGGTTTCTTTCATCTGTATTAATACTTTCTCTGATTCTTGTTGGGTTTCTTCCTTTTCTGGATCTGCCTTATGGTCTTCTTGATTCATATTTATCCTTTCAAGCTTAGCAATCATTCTAGGGCAATCCAATACCTCATGATCCCTAACTTTGCAACAGAGACAACTAGGTCTTATACCAGGGCATTCATTAGCTAGATGGCCTGGTTTTCTACAACTGTAACATAGGATTAATCCTTGCTTTCTTTTAAATTATCCCCAACCTCTTATGTACTGCACACTAGAATCATGATAGCCAACCTGCAGAAAATTCTTTCCAGGATCCTGCATCCATTTGTCAGTCCAGACATTCTTTCTATGCATAGGTATAACATATCTATCATTATACTTATCAGATCTATTCATATCAAACTTTCTTTCATCTATTAATGCCCTAGTTTTTAAGCTAGGACAGAATCTATCAAACATACCTAGATCCATGCTCTAGAAACAAAATAATTTCACTTATATTACTTCTACAGAGCACAAAGCTTCCAGATCTAAGAAATTTTGACTATTCTTACATTTATTAGAGCACAGAGCTTACATATATTACCTCTTTTCTGTAGATCTGAACTTTTTCTTTCATAAATTTCCACTTTTACTTTTCTTAGAGCATAGAGAATTCAGATCTTGCTTCTTTTCTTCATATCTGATCTTCCTTTCTTCAGATATGACCTTATTCTTGGCACAAATATTCACAGGTCGGGTAAAAAGCTGCACACTAGGGAAACAGATCTATGCACAGAGATTTCTTTTGCACAAAGTTTCTTCTTCCTTAGTTCCCAGCAATCACAGTTTCAGGTCCCAACAACGGAACCATTTGTTGGCACAGGGGTAGACCCAGGGTTCAATGCTCAAGAGTGCACCAAAAAATCCCTAACTACTAGCCCTTTCGGCAACACCTGCGAAGAAGATGAAGCCTCACCCGAGGTAGAGGTAGGGGTGGTTGCAAGACTCAGGTGTTTGCAACCTTAGCTGGGACATAGATCTATGATTATATCATTTACAGAGCACTTAGAATTGATCATTTGTCAATATTCAACCCTTATTATACTTCGTAGATAGCACAGAGCATCGCAATGTACACTCAGATCTATAGTATTTCAATACTTAACCATAGTAAGCCAGATCAGATCCAGTAGATTAGCACTAAGCATCCTCGTACACATCAGATCTAACAATCATATATATCTAAGAAGCATAGAGAATAAGTGGATATATCAAAGAACATAGCATAAGAAAAAACACATTGAATCAAAGCACAGAGCATAACACGCAGATTTACGTGGTTCGCCCCCACCCTGGGGCTACGTCCACAAGATCTTCTTCTTTATTATCATCTTCAATCTGTTACAAGCACAAAGCCTCCAAAACCCTTCTTCGCATAGGACAGAATATCTGTGCAGCTCGCTAGATCCTTCTTCCTTGCATTACAACATTTAGCTTTCTATAGAAACCTCACAGTAACTTGCACTTAGCCTTACATAGTTCGCACATAGCACTTATTCAACATCACATAGATGCACCACCAATTGCACTAAGCAATCATATCTACTCCTTATTACATTGCCTATCCTTCTATTTATACATTACAAAAGTGGGCCTAATCGTGGGTAAACCCACAGGTCCACATCCCTTTCCCATTGCATTAACCTAAAACCCTAAAAGGGCCCAAAAGTGGATCGAGATCCCATGATCTCTTCTTCTCTTGGCGCTCCATCTTTGACAGGTTGTCGAAGTCCAAAAATGGTCAAATATGACCAAGTGTTCCTCAAAACTTGGTCAAGGGCCAACAGAGGTGGTGGAGGAAGAGGATTGATTGTGGATGACCAATTGAGACTGTTGTTGAGAAGGCAAGGGTTGAGACAAGATGACAGGTGTAGGAGGTTGCAGGGTCCCTTGGAGGAACTTCGTGACCTCAGCGTGTCTTAGACAGTCCTTCGTGTATTGATCATCACCACAGATAAGGAAAGGGTAGCGAGGTTTTAGTTTATCCTTATCATCAACAGGTTGTGACTTGGTCTTGTCGGGTTGTGGATTTTTATTTTTATCCTCTTTATTCCTACCCTTCCCATTTTTGGATTTATTCTTATCGGTAGGATTTGATTGAACGGTGTTCACTTCTGAAGTTTTATCGGTGGGAGGGGTGGGTGTCGAAGCAGTTTGAACATTAGAAGCATGGGATTTGGGCGTGGTGTGAGAGGTATGCACAGATTGAGGTTGAGCATGGAAACTACCTATCACACCATCAACGGCATGAGAAGTTGTTGGGGTTGTTGAGGTGGTTGTGGTAGAAGGATGAGGTGCATCAAGGAGAAGATCGTAAAGAGTACCCATTTGTGAATAAACGAGATCTGGATACTGGGCATGAATGATCGTCTGTTCTTCTGTGACAACTCCACCCATAGAAATGTATTTAGATATGTCATTCATGAAGGATTTTGTGAACCATTCTGCCAATAATTGATCGGGAAGATCGAGTTTGATTAGATGTCGTCTTCGTCTCCACTCATGAATGTGATCAGAGATATGAGTGACTTTACTTTGCTTGAAAGAACTCAAAATCTCAGTCCCTGTTTCATAACGGATTGGCAGTTGGTAGTGAGTGAGGAAAGCCATAGCTAGGGTATTGAAATTGATGAAGAAGCCTCGTGGTAATTCTATATACCACTTCGCAGCTAAGTACCAAGGCAGATTTGAACATCCTGCCATTGGGTTCATACGACTGTCTAATTGGTATCGATTGGTTGGACCAACACCATGTCATCTTAGACTGTCATAACGAGACATTTACTTGTCTAAATGAGTAAGGAAACCCAAGAATATTCCAAGGAATTCCTAGGGAAGTTACTATTTGAGATATCTCATCAATGCAGTTGAAGAAGTGCTACAGGAAGGGCTACCAAATATTTGCATCTCATACGGAGGAAGCACCTAAGGATAAGGTGCCAAATATGGAGGATAAATTAGTCCTAAAAGATTTTGAAGATGTGTTTAAGGAGATACCAGGACTTCCCCCAAAGAGAGATATGGATTTCTCTATAAATTTGATGCATGGGGCAGCTCCAGTATCAAAGACTCCCTACATAATGAGTACACCAAAGATGAAGGAGCTACAAAGGAAGCTTGAAGAACTTTTGAAGAAGGGGTATATACGTCCAAGTTTATCACATTAGGGCGCCCCAGTTTTATTCGTGAAGAAGAAATATGGGACATTGAGATTGTGCATTGATTTTAGAAAATTGAACAAAGTGACTATAAATAAAATGTATCATTTGCCAAGGATCGATGATCTCTTTGATCAGTTAAAAGATGCAAGGATATTCTCAAAGATTGATCTCAAGTCAGGATATCATCAAGTAAGGATCAAAGATGAAGACATCAGTAAGATCGCCTTTAGGACAAGGTATGTCCATTACGTGTTCACATTGGTGCCATTTGGGTTATAAAATACACCAGTTGTTTTCATGTACTTAATAAATGGTGTTTTCCGAGAATATTTAGACAAGTTTGTCATTATCGTTTTGGATGACATCCTTGTATATTCCAAGTCAAAAGAAAAACATTATAGATAATGTGTTTCATTCAAGTTGTTTCATCATATAGATACCATGAACAATCCTTAACTTTATTCGCATTACAACCATAAACCTATTTTTTGACTTAATATTCACCATATCCATGTCCAACAATTACCTTTTTTTTTTTTTAATGTTCAAAGTTTGTTTATATATATATATATATATATATCTTTGGCTTCAATTTTAACCTTTTTTATCATATCTTTTATAAAAAATTCTAAATTTTACATGAAAAAAGTTAAAAAGAATTTGAAATTTTTTTATATGTAAAAATAATCAAAAGAGTCGTTGAAAAAAACTCTAGAAATATTTGACTTTAGCATTAAAATCAATGTAGAAATATTTGACTTTAGCATTAAAATTAATGTCCAAACATTAGAGATTTGGTTAAAATTGATTGGATATGGTTTAAAATTGAATGGTTGAAAGTCACATCAAAGTTCCTATCATACGAAATATCATATTTCAGGTCAAAAATCATAAGAATTTTGTAATTAATTATTTCAATATTATACGAAATATTATATTTCATGTAAAAAAAAATCATAAGAATTTTGTAACTAATTATTACAATATTTAAATTGAATTATAGGAAAAATTTAAAACAAAAATTGAAATATGATGATGATGATAGTAATGATTAACGTTCACTAAGACTGAATTGGTCTATCAGATCTTTAGAGGGTAAGTGATTACTTGTGATTCTTTAGAATTTTGTTTCTGTGCTCGAAAAGCATTAAGAGAAGCTTTCCAAGATAACCATACTTTTGTTGAGTTAAGAGGTTAGAAAGGTTGGTAGTGTGAAAAATATTTTGAAAATGAGATCTAATATGGGTATAGGATGGACAATCTAAGAGAAAGTGTTTTTCATCTTCAACCTTCTTAGTGTCACAAAGGTGACACACTCTTTCATCCCATGGCGTTTTAGGAATTGACCAATGCCCAGTGTCACTATGGAGCTCGTGAGAATTTATTCTGATCTTAACAATGCTTATTTTTTTCTTTACACTTGGCAAAACATATAGATAATTTTGATTTTCTAAATTATGGTTGATTGCATCCTTATAATATTTTAATTTTCTTTTTTCTTCTAATTCTTTATCACACCACATTTTCTCCTTAAATTTTGATTACTAATATTATTATAATCAATATACCTTGATAAACAAAAATTGAAATTAATATTCTTTTTTAAATTATATTTTTAATATATTAATTTGTTAATATTAATTTTATAATTTGGATGTTTAATTTAATAACCATGTTTAATTAATTTTAATATATTACAACCAATTACTTGTGATAATAAATGGACAAACTTTCAAAAATGATTCTAATTATAATTTCATAAGTAAAAAATAATCTAACACATATCATAAAGGTAAAAAAAATTAAAAAATAATATATATAATTAACACCACAAAAACTCTACACCATAAATAATCTAACACATATCATAAAGGTAAGTGATAAAATAAGAGTTTTATATACAAAATTATCGACAAATATCAATGTTAGAAGTCACATAATATCAATGTTACAAGTCACAAAAGTCAATAATGTCACAAATCACACAAATTAATGATGTTATGATTCAAGTCAATAACATCATTAGTTTCATAATAAAAAAGTAAATGATGTAAGTGGGCTCATGCCCTTGATCATGATCCATCATAATGTCGCAAATCACACAAATTAATGATGTTATCATTCGAGTCAATACCATTATTAGTTTCATAATATAAAAAAGTAAATGATGTAATTGGGCTCATGCCCTTGATCATGATCCATAATGTTATGGAGCTATAGAGAAATGGAATGTAGAGGTATGTGTGCACCTTGACCTTGTGTAAATATAAATGCACAAAAACAAATTAGTAAATATATTTCAAAATACGAATGTGTTGTTACAATGGTTTATAAATACATTTCATTGACCCATATCTAATGGGTGAGTTAAAACCATAATGTTATGGAGCTATAGAGAAATGGAAAGTAGAGGTATGTGTGCACCTTGACCTTGTGTAAATATAAATGCACAAAAACAAATTAGTAAATATATTTCAAAATATGAATGTGTTGTTACAATGGTTTATAAATACATTTCATTGATCCATATCTAATGGGTGAGTTAAAATATTCTAATGACACTCAAAATAATTTAAAAAAAAATACATTTAAACTTAAATGTTTTTGAAAATTATGTGAAAATATTTCAAATTTATTGTGTAATATTTAATTATAGCAGTAAAAATTAGAAACAACAATCAACATTATAGCATTCACACAATACAAAAATGTAACTTTCTTGAGGAATAAATTCCATTTATTATGAATCTTAGAGAGAAATCAACCAATGAATATTTACATTTGCATTTGTGCATTGCTTATGAGATTCCACATCCACACCATTGTGTTTATAATCCATAATATGCTTAGTAATCATGTAGAGTTTTGTCCTTTCCTTAAGGAACTTCCTTCTAGTATGGTCTAGAAAAAATCTCCATGGTCAATTGGGATCCCTCTATTAACTTTCTTAGCCAATTGTCCAATCTTTAGGTCAATCTTTTGAGCTCTACAAATTGTCTTCCCTGGATTATCTCTAATCCTTCTTTAATTAGAATTTTTCTCGAGAACTAATTATAGTTTATTTGAATGCTTGAGGTCTTTGAAGTTAAGCAACAATTTGTGTTTCTTAGGTAACCGATGTTGAATGTCTAAATGAAAAACAAATTAGTTTGATTATTATTGTTGATGTGGCATACACATGGCATAAACATGATGCTCTAGATCTAGCCTTTCACCCATCTGCTTGGTTGCTCTTTTGAGGTTCAAATACACATCCTCAAAAAAATTGTTATGATCGATCAAGATCGACGGTAACTGTCAATCATGTGTTAGTTGACTAATGTTTCCATAAACTTATTGCTTGGTCAATCGACTACTCATTGACTATCCTTCATTAACAATTTCTCGTTGAACATGAATATAACCTTTCATGTTTCTATCAATTTTCTCCATTGGAATGCATCCATTGTTTCCATCCAATGCCCATTAATGAGTTATTTGATTTGATTATGCTCAGTTGAGAAAATCCTAACAGTTCCACCTCTAGTTGGTTCTTGGCCTAGTCAATTTTTCCCAATCAACTTGGTCCTTTGTTGGACTTTGATCTAGTCAACCATCTAAAATTTTAGACAACCCATTACCCCTAAGAATTGTTTTACTTTCTCTATTCAATGTCCTTCTATGCTAGAATTCATTGTTGGATCAATCTTCCCCTTTTTAGGAATTTTTGGTCCCACAAAAACTTAAACAACTTCTGGAGCCTATTTTTTGAATAATTCTCTATTGAATCAAATTGTCAATAATCTTCTCTCACCTTGTCAAGTTAATCTATTAATCAAAGTCTTGTCCAAAATTGAAAATGTCATTGAGTTCATTTTCAAAATCGGCTAAGTGTTTGGTTCGTCCAAAGGAAATTGTCCATTACTGATGGTCGGGTTGTTAGAATCATTGAATTTTTTTGTTCACCAACAGAAATTGTCAATCACCGATGAAGGGAATGAGGAGGATGAAATGTTATTCCATGTTATTAGCCATGTTTCATGCAAAAAAAGTTCATCTATGTGTCATGCCACATCGGTTGATTTTCCATGTCAGTCAAGAAATGACCGATCACCGATAATTAGGGTTCAAAAAAATTCATGAACAAGATTAGTTCATTAAGGAAATTGTCAATCATCAATGATCAAGGTTCAATAAAAATTGTGAACATGTTTTGGTTTGCTAAGGAAAATCACCGATCGTTGATGGATTTTCGGAGGTTGGAAAATCAACAGTCCTGATTGCTTCTGAGTTGGCAATCAATGGTAGAGATTGATTTGCAGGATTGGGAAAGTTTTAGCGAGTTGAAGATTGGGACTCCTCCCAAGTTTGAGATCAATGGATTGGATTAAAAGACTGTTATAATTGTAAAAAAGTTAAATTTTCTACGAAATTTTCATATTTTTGAAGGTCATAAACTTGTAGGGGCATTTTGAGGCCCTAAACAACTTTTTTAGGTAGTCAAAATTGAGAAAACTATGTGTCCCCTTGG
Source organism: Picea sitchensis (assembly GCA_010110895.2). NCBI lineage: Eukaryota > Viridiplantae > Streptophyta > Pinopsida > Pinales > Pinaceae > Picea > Picea sitchensis. Next base: position 64,336 of record SNQJ01S0027733.1, read on the forward strand.
CACACATAATCTTTGTTGCTTAAAACAAAAGTTCTCAGAGAGGGATTTCCAGCAAGCTATTCCTGGCACAAAATAGAGCTCGTATACGGAAATTACAACGGAAATAGTACAAGGTATATTTTTGGCACCAATTTACTTTCAAAGGGTATAACTCCTTAACACAAAGTCTGTTTCAAGCACAAGAGAAGTTTGTGGGAACTTCACGGACCATTGAACACAACCATGGAACCATATTTGGAATTTGGGTACCTAAAATTGTACTTGATGGAAGAGAAGGAACCTGTAGCATATAGGGATAAAAATGGGAAAACAATTTAAACTTTCGCGAGCCATAACTCTCATCGTGGAGCCTAGATGAAGGTGAAATTTGGGGAGATAGTTCAAAAAATAGGTATGGAGATACCCTTTTGGAATTCTGGAAAAATTCAAAAAGAGTTAGTGTGGGGATGTGTAACACACCCACTATCGTAATAAAAAAAAATTTGGATTAATCTCCCACAAATGAGAAATCTCTAGAACCTGCGCTTGAAAAATGCAAATCCCTGGTTCAATATCGGGATTCGGGGTTCCTTCTATCGGGGTTTTGATACCCACAATGTCTTGGCACTAACAAACCCCGATCTTCGATCTCTGATTCACTCCTTGGTTGCCTCAGCCCCACGTGGCTAAGCCCCCGATCCACACGACCAGTTCCTGTATGACCATACGACAGCTTCTCATCGGGGTTTCGGAGTTTGCGGTGCCGAGGTGCACCTGTACCCGAAACTCCCAATCCTATGATCCCCGATGTGCTCCTAGCGTGTTGGCTTTCCGGGCTAATGTCTTGGTCAATACGACCACAATGTTCACAAGACCACAGTCTTAATTCTTATCAGG
>SNQJ01S0027733.1:82178-110177 GCA_010110895.2 Picea sitchensis
TAGTTTTATAAGTTATGAATTATGTGTTTTACAAGAAGAAACATTGTTTTGATCCCTAAGTTTGATTACCCTACTTGTTTTCAATCTACCTTCTATTTGTATTAGTGACTAAAGGTCTTATTAGAGCCTTGTTGGATGCAAAATAAAGTGGGTCAAAATTGGCATTAGGGAATGCATTTTACTCTGAGGCAGTTTTTCATTTACATTTACATGATATCCCAAATCTAATTGCATGAAAGAAACCTCTCATGTTCTTCAATTGCACTTTAAATTACATATGTAAATTCACAATGTATCTAACTCCATATTACAACATTTAAAACAATTTTTGAGCTACAGGGAAGCTTGGGCATGCATTTTAATGTTGTCACTTAGTGTTGGCACCCAAAGTTTTGGGTTCAGTTTTGTGTGTGTGCACAAACGAAGTTGTGCACGCTCATTCCATAGTTTTTCACACACCTAAGGAAATGTGCAAGGAATAACATAAAGTGTGTGCCAAACCAAGTTTTGTTAGTTGCACACCAAGCTTACAGTCTACTAATTTTGCGATGGTATGATTTTTGTCAGTTGAGTTGGAAATCAAGAAGATGTCCTCCGGAATCAAGAAATAAATCATTTGGAAATATCCCTGAATGATTACTGCCAACAACATATGAGGACGTGGGACAAACTAAACTACCCAGTGTTAAGGACACGCACAAGCATGGATAAAAAATCCCAACAAGTGGTTTCGTTGTCGAGACCTGAAATTCTTGTCGGGAATGATGAAGGAAAGAAATGAGGTGGCATCCCACTAAGGAGGAAATTCAAGACTAGGTAGAGGAAAAATAAAATGAGTTTTCCCTGTGAGAGACTATAGTTTTGAGAGTGAAAGAAAAGCAATGGAAAGACATGTATCTTTACTAAGATATGCATGAGATTTTCTTTTTTGAATTTCCTTTCCTGTTGCATGAATGGATAAAAAGGAAAGTTGCTACCAATTCTCTGATGTGGCTATTGGAGCCAGCGGTTTGGGATCAAGCCAAGCTTGAAGAACTAAAAGTGTCAGATAACAAGTGGACTCGGGTTATCTACTTCTAGTTTTCTTGAGTGAAAGAAGGATACATTGTTGAATCCATTGTGGAATACACTAACTCGTTCAATGAGGCTGAAAGAAAGTTTGCAAAAGGACCGAGAAGGAGAATGTTGGAACAAATTCCACTTTAGATAAAAATGTTGGTCATGGAGAAAGGTCTAATGCACATGGATCCCTATCAAATGGTTGAGTAAACTCCCCTAGTGCGCATAGGGGGGGAGGTTCTGCAAAGATGGGGGAAAGTCAGAAAAGAGAGAGAATGGGTCTTATTAGTCCCATATTTGTTTGTAACCTAGTATGATGGTTATCAAGGTTATAAGGCTGGGATCTAGAGAGTTGAAGGAAAAAAATCGAGTTTCAAGAGCCTTTGTGTAGCCCAGAGTCAAATTTTCCTAAGGAAAATTGAAGAAAACAATAGAAAATTCACGCCCTTCCATGCCTAAGGAAATATTTAATCCCTCGAGTGATTATCGGGGGTCAAAGGGAGATTATTTCACTTAAGAAAGTTCTAAGTCCATTAGCTAGTGGGTTTAATGATGGGACAGTAACCCTTGAACTAAGCACCAACAAACTCACAGGCCCCCACTTATCAAATGGTTTTCAAATAGAGATGATCAAATATCTAGATATGATTCATTGTTGGGATAAACAACTCTAATTAAGTTTTGAAGGGCCCCACAACATCGTCATAGGGGGAATATATTTTCACCTTGGTTAGAATAATTTCATATCACCCATGAAGACATCATCATCGATGAAATGAAATTATCACCTATTATCAACGACGATATCCTTTCCATGTCAACCTTACATGTAAGACCAATTAACAGCTGCCACTTGGATAGGGGAAACCACCAAACATATAGGTCAACATCCCAAAAATGGGTGACACGTGTCTTACCTATCTGCCACATTAGTGCTAGTGTGGATCAGTGAGAAATATCCATGTGTACATGGTGATGTCATCATAATATTGTTCATGCCTTAGTCATTTATGGCTTTTGGTTGAGCCTAGATCGACGATTTTCCTAGTTTCGGTGAAACATCAACGACCCTCCTTATTATGGAAATAGATCAGTGGCTCTCCTCATGTCAGTGATAGATCAATGAAAGAGATCAAGTTGGGGGTCATTGTTAGAAAAATCCATTGGGATTTCCCCCTTTATCTCAATTTACGAATTATTGATGACAATGTCGTCGCAGGTGACCAAAGATAAGCTAAGGAAGAGCTAAAAACTTAGCATGCCAGTACAACGTTGTCATAGCCAACTAGGAGGTGACACATGTACATGTGGAACCTGCCACATACATAGGTCAACATCATGAAAATGGGTGACATGTGTCCTACCTAGATGCCTCGTCAACACCATTGTGATCCAATCTAAAATCACCACATGTCAGGATGATATCAACATAATATCACTCATTCCTTAATCAATATTTGTGCTCAAGCCTAGCCAGATCATATAGCTCTCAGTTGTCCCTATATATTCGATGTATGACCAATATTTGTCTTACTAATCCTTTAGAGTCTCTTTTTAATAGTTGTGCTTGCATGCCAACCCTAGCCACTCTGATGGACACCTCTGATCAATGACCCAAATTTATGTAGACATTCCCCCGATGGAAAGTCCAGATGTGATCTTTAATCTCAATTTTTCTTGGCCAAGTGTTGTGTCATCCTACCAACAAAGCATTGTCAAATCCAATCAACAACTTCCACACAGAGGGGTGGAATCTTCTAGATACATAGGTTAACACCTCAAAACTGGGTGACATGTGTCATGCCCCTCTGCCACATCAGTGCTAGTGTGGACCAATATAAGGCTACCATGTGTCCAGGCTAACATCAGTATGATTATTTTCACTTTAGCCAAATTTGGATTTCGACCACGGCTAGATTAACAACTCCCAGTTGTTTCCCAAATCCCGATGGATGACCCATATCTATTTTACTAGCCTTTCAGATTCCCCTCGTTATAGTCTAGTTTGAATTCCATACCTTCACCACTCTGATGGGGAACCTACGATGGATAGTCCAGATATACCCTCATATATTTTTCAAGTAGGACTGATATACAGTCCCTATTTTCTCCTAGGTATCAAAGCCTTTTAGCCATGTGTCACATCATCATGTCAACGAAGCACCATCAGGGAAAATCAAATGTTTCCATGTGGGAATGTGTAACCTATCGGATGCATAGGTCAATACATCAAAAATGGGTGACACATGTCCCCCCCTACCACTAGAGCACCATCGTGAGCCAATAAAAAATTTCCACATGTTCAGACTTGCAACAGTGTGATATATTTTCCTTATCCAAGTTTTTTCCCATGACCAAGATAGATCAATCGATCACTTTAAATTTCTATCATAGATTGATGGTTCTGATTCAATCTGATGAAGTCATCAAAGCCCTTTTTGTCGAACTTACTATTGAATCCCCAACTTTGTGCCTTCGATAGGCCTAACTTCAGCAATGGTCCAGATCACATCCTAGCTCAGATCGACGATCGAGATGTAATCTCAAAGTCTCGTTTGAAGCCCAGACCTTGATCGCTCTTATGGGTGAAAATCTGATCAACAATCCAGGCTCGATCGAGTTGATATGACGACTGTTGAGTCTCACACTTGTGCAAATTTTAATTCGAGCACCTACTAGTAGATGAAATAATTATAGATACTTTTCAGGGACAAATCTCAAGTGGATATTTTAGCATGTAGGAAATGGTATCAAGAAGTTGGAATTGGTTTCAATAAGAGGAATAAAAGGGAATGCAGGAACTCATTCTTAAGGTTGACACTTTGGGGAATTTAAGAGTTTCTTATAACCAAAGTGTTTGACCAGAAACCTGGAGCACAGTCAGTTGATAGATTCAATAGGAAATAGAGATTCATCCCCTACATTTAAGTTTCAGCCTACAGTTCCTCATTCTGTTGTATATGTGTTCTTCTAAAACATCTCCTCCCACTCTTGCTTTTCTTGTATCAGATATGATTAATAAAATCTTAGACAACAAGTCAATTTTCATGTTCGGTGTTACTGCATGATGTTTGGTTATGACATAGAAGTGATTTCCCCTAAATGTATGACAATTTCTTGTCATTTATTTGTGCATTTAAATTATATACAGAGGGTACCTCCATGTATTTATATGTATGAAGATGTTAATTTTTTGAGGCATGTTTCATTGGTTTGTATACACCTATTAGAGCTACTAAATTCTTAATTTCTCAACACATTTTTCTATTTCCATAAGATATAGGATTCATTCTAAGCAGCTCCATGTGTGCTTATCTTGTTGTTCTTCTAATCCATCACTTCATTCTCTTTTTAAATCTTGATTGTTTGAAACACTCGTAGACACATACCTATGATAGTTGAGATCATTTTTTATCTAATTTGATATTGTTTAAGGTCCTATAATTTCATAAGAGAAAGAGATAGAGGGGTAAAAAATTCCCAAAAGTACACAATTATTTTACTGCAAATATGGCCTTAAGATTCATTATGAGTCTTGGCCCCTAGGGTGCCTCAACATTGTTCCAATAAAAACCTTTATCTTGAGGGATAACATCTAAAATAGCGTTGTTTTCGAGGATGTAAGTTGAAGAAATATTCCCTGGGATACGACATTGTAAGTTCTGAGAATTTATGGTGACAGGCCTCAGGCACTTGGATGTTAATTTTTCACTTGGAGATTCCACAAAATAAAAATCTGGCCTCTTCCAGGAGACATACTATAAACCACCTTGATTTTGATTAGGTTCTAATATATTTAGATCCAGAAAATCTTGTGACCTAGAGGAATATCAGAGAGAGTCAGACCTCCTTTTTCTCAGGTAACCCTTATCTATAAATCTCTCCTTTTTATGTTCATCAAAATGTTAAATCTATAGATCTGAATGATATACTTGAAAATGAGTTTTCTATTTCAAATTCCCCCCCCAAAACCATTGATATTGCTCCAAAATTCCCTTTTATAATCTTGACAAGAAGTAGGCTCTTCCATTCGACCTTTCTTGAAAATCATGTTACTCCCTTATTCATTATGATCTCACTAGAGAATCCATTGTATTTTAATGGAAATATCAAGTTTTGATATAGTAGTTGCAAGGTTTTCTCCACTATATTTTTCAAATACACCTGGATTTCCTAATCCTATACCTAGAATAGAGGTCTGGAGAGACTATTTTCCTAGATTTAAAGAATATGATGATGATAATCCATCCCAACATTTGATATAGTTACACTTATGTATTCATAAATTGAGTATCTTTCATGAAGATGTCCTCATGAAATTATTCATGTTCTCCTTAGCTAGAGAGGATCTACAATGGTACATATCTTTACCCACTGCTTGTATAGATTTACTAAAGTATTTTCATATAATGTTCCCTTGTCATTATAAAAGAAGGTATCTCATTGATCTTCCTCTTGGAAGCTACTTCAATGAAAGTTTTGAATTAGTTTGAGAAGATATATAAGATTATTCCTATAATAGTGATGAGGAAGGGGAAACCATAGATGATGAATCTGAACAAGATTTCGAAAAGGAGGCTTACTATAACAGTGAAAATGTAGGAGATGGCATTGTAGATTAAAATGAAGAGGAATCATTGGAAAGTGATTGCACAAAATTTTTAGAGAATCTATAGGGGGACATAATGATTATTTATTCCTTTCAAGATATTAGTCAAAATTCTTTTCGGATGGATTTTTCTTCTTTTTAGAATGTTCATAAGTTGAAAATGTCCTTCGTTGTTTCAAGAAATATGGTATATGTTGATGAATTTTTACATTTTCGAGAAGATCTAGAGAAGATTTCTAAATTTCCATATTCTCATATTCCTTTTGAACATTGTTTTAATGAATAACTTGAGTCAGATATAGAACATAAAAAATATTTCTCCTACAGTAGTGAAGAGGAGAAAGAATTTTCTGAAATTGAGTTTGAAGAAGATGTCAGTTATAGACATATTCATAAGGATTTTAGAGAAGAGACAATGATTTATTCATTCACACCTATTGATCAAAGTCCAAATTGTGTTGCTGAAGATTTTGTGAATCTTTTTCAGGGTAACATTAATGATTATGTGATGCCCCTTGTTTTTTTATGAGAAATCTACTACTCAATGGTTGTTTCATGAGAAATATAAGACGGATTATTGTAAATATGCTCATACTGGATTCTAAAACACATATCATATTTTTTATGAATGTGAGGTTGAAGAAGATGTGAATATTTATGTATCATCATTCACAGAAATTTCAAACAATTATAGGTTCATATATGGCCATTATGACACAGAATCAGAGCTTGGTATTGAGGGACAGATATCTAAAGTGGAATCTTCAGAAAATGTTGTTGGTGCACTAGTGTATGATAATTATGATAGCTATGATGAATAATTTAAGATTGATGTATCGCTTCCAGTTGTTCTTAAAGATATAGATCTTGACCATAATGAACAAGAACCAGTGGAAAATTTTTGATGTGGTGAAGCTTTTGTACTTCCTCCTTTTTCTTCATCAGAATTACAAGCAGAGATATCAAAGTGTATTCAGGAGTTGTTCAGTCGAATCAATTATGAATAAGAAGCCTCAAATTTTGTTGAGAAATTTGTCATCCCTCATATTTTTCATGAACGAGTTGTGTTCTAGTTGTAATCTACATTATCCATGGTCTCATATGACTCAGGTTATACGAAGCTTATGTTTTCAGATGATGAGTATGAACTTCATAATCTATTGCAGTCTTCACTTTTTCTTGTTCTTATTGTGAAAAAGTGCATACAAGGAATTCATCGAAGTAGTAAAAATATTTATTGGTATCATTGGAAGAATCATTTCACTTAATTAAAGTAACTAGATTGTTTAGAGTAGGAGGGTTATGTACATAAATAAGTTGGTGGTTAAGCATTTTCTTTCATGTTTGTAGAGTTCATTTTAATTTTAGTTCATTCACCATATGTTACTTCGGCAAGTAGGTAGATTTATAACACTATAATATGTTGAGCATTTGTTTTTCCAATATCATATCAGTTTTCAGGTTGGAAGGAGATGTAGTTTTTAGGCAAACTCCATAACCCAACAAAATAAGGCACTTAGTCTACAGTTCTCAACAGACTGCAGGGGTATGTTGTCCCCATTGGAGCCAAATGTTAGTACCATATTTGTTCCTAACCTAGTATGATGGTTTATAGATGTTATAAGGCCAAAATATAGCAATTTGAAGGAAGAAAATCAAGTTTCAAGTGCATCTGTGCAACCCAGAGTCAAATTTTCTTATGGCAACTTGAAGAAAATAGTATAAAATCCAATCCCTTCCATTCCTAAGGAAATATTTAATCCCTCAGACACTTATCAGGGGTCAAAGGGAGATTATAGCACCCGAGAAAAGGATAAGTCCATTATCTAGGGGTTTTTATCACAAGACCATAGCCCATGAACCAAGTGCCAACAAACCTGCAGGCTCTCATTAATCAAATAGTTTTCAGAACGAGCTAATCAATGATCTAGATTTGATTTAGTGTTGATATAAACAACTTCAATTTAGTTTTTAAGGGCCCCACAACAACATCATTGTGGAAATATATTTTCACCTCAGCAAGAATAATCTCGTATCACCGATGATGATGTCATCATCAGCAAGATGAACTTCAAATTAGCATGCAATTATCGCCTATCGTCGAAGATTATATCCTTTCCATGTCAACCTTACATGTAATACCAATCAAAAACTGCCACGTGGATATGGGAAACCATAAAACAAATAGGTCAACATCCTAAAAATGGGTGACACGTGTCTTACATGTCTACCAAATCAGTGCCAACGTGGACCAATGAGAAAGAGCCACATGTCTAGGGTGACATCATCATAATAATTTTCATGCCTTAGCCATTTCTAGCTTTTGGTCTAGCCTAGTTCGACAAATCTCCTAGTTTCTTTGAAAGATCAGCATCCCTCCCTGTTCTAGAGATAGATTAATGAATCTCCTCACATTGGCGATAGATCAAGGATAGAGATCAGGTTGGGGGTCATCATCAGAAAAATCCATTGGGACTTCCCCTCTTAGGTCAAGTTACAAAGTGTCGACAACAACATAGTCGTCGAAAACCAAAGATAAGTTGAGGAAGAGCTGACAACTTAGTATGTCAGAAAAGTGTTGCCAAATCCAACCAGGAGGTTACACGTGGACATGTGGAACCCGTCGTATACACATGTAAATATCTCAAAAATGGGTGACACGTGTCTTGCATGGCTGCCTCATCAGCACCATTGTGATCCAATAGAAAATTTCCACATGTCAGGATGATATCAACATAATTTCACTCATGGGTTAATCAATTTGTGTTCTTAAACCTAGCCAGATCATACGACTCTTAGTTGTCCTCATATCTTCGATGGACGGACCAGATTTGTCTTACCGACCCTTTGGAGTCTCTTCGTTGGAGTCGGTCTTGCATGACAACCCCAACCAATTCGATGGACACCTCCAATCAATGGATCAGATGTAAGTATATTCTCCCCCTATGGACAATCCAAATCTAATATTTGATCTCAATTTTTCTGGCTAGGTGTTGTGTCAGCTCTCTAGTAGAGCATTCCCAAATCCAATCAACAGTTGCCACATGGACGAGTGGAATTTGCTGGATACATAGGTTAACACCTCAAAATTGGGTGACACATGTCATGCCCCTCTACCACATTAGTGACAACATAGACCAATATAAGCTTTCCATGTATCCAGGATAACTTCAGTATGATGATTTTTGCCTTAGAAAATTTTATCTTTGACTGCATCTAGATCAACGACTCTTAGTTGTTTCCAAAATCATGATGGATGGAATAGATATATTTTACCATCCTTTCAGAGTCCCCTCATCATAGTCCAGTTTGAATTCTAGACCCTAACCACTTTGATGGGGAACCTACAATGGACGGTCTAGATCTGCTCTCAAATATTTTTCAAGTAGCATAGATCAACGATCTAGATTTCCTCCCCAGTATTGAAGCCTCTTGTCCAACTGTCACATTATCACACCAGTGAAGCACTGTTAGGGCCAATCAAATGCTTCCATGTGGACATGTGTAACCTACCAAATGCATAGGTCAATACATCAAAAATGGGTGACATGTGTCCCCCCTACCATGACAGTGCCATCGTAAGCCAATAAAAATTGTCATGTGTCCAGACTTGCGTCGGCGTGATATATTTTCTTTAGTCATATTTTTCCCATGACCAAGCTATATTGATGACTCACTTTCAATTTTGATCACATATCGAGATTTCTTATTCGATATGATGAAGTCCTCAGAGCACTTATCATCAAAATTCTTGTTGAAGCCTCAACTTTGTGCCTTTGACAGACCTAACTCTGACAACGATACATATCTCATCCTAACTCATATCGATGGTCAAGATGTAATCTTGGATCTCCCTTGTTGGAGTCTCATTTGAATCCCATACCTTGATCACTCCAATGGGTGTGACTGTGATCAACGGTCCAGGATCGATCGAGTTGATCTGACTGTTGTTGAGTCTCACGCCTGTGCAAATTTAATTTCGAGCACCCATCAGTAGATGAAATGATTACAAATAATTTTCAAGGACAGAGCTCAAGTGGATATTTTGTCCTGTAAATATCCAGCTACTCCATGATCTCAGTGTAACATATTTGAGCAAGTAAAAATAATTCATGTAGTTTTACCAAAGTGAAAACCATTAAAGAATCAAGAATTAGGAAATGGTATCAAGAATATGGAAGTGGTTTCAATAATAAATTTAGGGCATGAGTGAGAGGAATAAAAGAGAATGAAGGTACATATTTTCATGGATGATGCTTTGGGGAGTTTAAAATTTTCTTATAACCAGAGTTGATTGACCAAGAACCTTGAGCTAAATCACTTGGTAGATGCAACAGGAAAAAAAGATTCATCCCATGTGTTTAAGTTTTGGTCTGTAATTCCTCATTATGTTGTATATGTGTTCTTTTAAATCATCTCCTCCCACTCTTTATTTTCTTGTATCAGATCTAATTAATAAAATCTTAGACAACATGTCATTCTTCATGTTTAGTGTTACTGTATGATGTTTGGTTATGATATAGAAGTGATTTCATCTTAATGTATGACCAATTATTGTCATTTATTTGTGAATTTAAATGATATGCAAAGGGTACCTCCATGTATTTATATGTATGAAGATGTTAATTGTTTGAGGCATTTTTCATTGGTTTGTATACACACGTTAGAGCTGCTAAATTCTTAATTTCTCAACACATTGTTATATTTCCATAAGCTGCATGATTCATTCTAAGCAGTGCCATGTATGTTTATCTTGTTTTTCTTCTAATACATCACTTCATTCTCCCAATGCATTATAGAAATGAAAGAGATCAAACAAAAGGAAGGTGAAATTGTCTGGGACTATGACCAATGGTTTAAAATCTTGTTGGATAGGCAGACATTCCAAATCTAGGATGTGCAACGCAAATAATATATCATTGCGGGATTATTCCACCATATCTGAGTCCTACTCACCCAACAAAAGGTGACAACTCAGGAAGAGGCAGTTGAAAATGCAATGTGTTTGGAGGATACACCTAGAGGCATACAAACATCGATTAGGTTGGTACAGGTTCAATCGCAACTTGAAAACCTAACGATGCAAATACAAGACATGAAGAAGGATAAATTCATGCGTGAGCATGTATGGATGTACCACATGTTTCCCTGATGGGTATCATCAAGACGAGTTCCCTATCCTTCCAAACTATGTGGCGACAGGCACACCAAGTCCATTTCCATATGGATAGTTAGAATGGTGCAGGATATGTATATAGTGGGGTCATGTGCCACCCCACTATCCCACCTTGCAAAAATACCAGAATACAACTCACACTTCATTCCATGAGTTTTGTAAATTCGTCATCCATGATTTCAATAGTTGTTGCTCCCTCCAGTTAATGCAAGATAATACTCATGATGCATTTTGGGTATAGGAGGAGAATAAAGGTGGTGAGTGTGGTGGCGTGGAAAGAGGTGGATGCCAAGGAGGTCTCGGAGGTGGATATGGGCACAGTCACAGTCATAGATATGGAAGAGGGGGAGGTAGACCCCCCACATGTTTCAATTGCGGTAATATTAGTCATGTCTCACAATTTTTTACCAAACTGTGCATTCTCTATGCATATTTCTACAACCCTGAGCATGTCATCGAAGATTGTTCTGACTTACTAAATAAGTGGGAGGACAAGAATACCAACTGTAACATGGTGCATGTCGAGCCATGCCAATAAGAAGAATGAGGAGGCTGGCATCTAGGTAGTAACCTGTATAGGGGCGAAGACATGAATAGACTCCAATCATGATGAAGGATTAGGTCAAAATCCGAATGAAAATATAAGGAGGGTGCCTTGGCCCCCTCCAAAGTTTAATGTTGCTCAACAAAAGTAGTTTTTTTGCGATGCATAGAGAGCACTAGAAGAAGAAAGAGCATGTGAGGAGCTGCAATGCTCGATTCAGAGTTCACTCGAAGAGATACAGATCCAAGAGGAAGTGAAGAGGGTGACACAAAGGTCGTTAGAGGAATCTCGGATTTGTGAAGAGGTGTAGCGGGAGATGTAGAGGTTGTTGGATGAAGCTCACATGCATGAGGAATTGTAGAGTGTGACACAAATATCCTTGGAGGAGGATCACGTGTGTGAAGAAATAATGTGCAAAATGAAAATATAAATATAGGAAGCTCGTAGATAGAATGAGTTGCGATGCATTGAGCTAGAAGGTTTTGAGCACACATTTAAAATGAGAAGGGGTGGTGAATCAGTATAAGGCTATATTTTAATTTTTAACATTCATAAATCATAATGATGCAATCACATAAATATAATAACCGGAAGACACAATATTTAACGTGGAAACCATTTCAGTAGAAATCCACAAAAAAATATTTTTATTAATTTGTAGGCACCAACCTACTAGAGACACCAACCCCCACTATTTTTTGTAGGCATCGACCTACAAAAGAAACAAATCTCCTCTGTTGTTTGTAGGCACTGAACTACAGGAGACACCGATCACTTCTATTGTTTGTAGGCATCGACCTAAAGGAGACACCAATCCCCTCTGTTGTCTATAGGCACCGACTTACATGAGATATTGATCCCCTCTTATTTTTCGATATTACTCACTCCTTTTTGTTTCACCAAATCAACAATGTGTTGGTTATTTCTTGTTTCACTAGATCACTCACTCCCATTTTTATTTTGCCAAATATGTAATGTGCTCTCTACTTTTTCTTTCACCAGATATGCTTTGCGCTTTATACTTCTTATTTTGCTCTTAATTCACCATATATTATTTATTCTTCTTCTTTTCCCTCATATCTTCCTTTACAAGTTATGCTTGCTAGAACTCTAGATCTATTTGCTAGAACACCAGATCCGATCTTCATTAATATTTAATCATCGCTCTTTGAATGACATTCAATCATTACTCCTCAAATGGTATGCATAATAATATTACATTTTCACCCACACACACACTTTTTTATCATAACCCTCTTCTCCATTTATACTTTACCACAATATTTACATGAAAAGTCATGTTCGTTTGAAAGGACACGACTTTTATTAAATAATAATAATTTTCCCCCTTTTTTTATTTTTAATTCAGTTTTTAAAATACCATGAGAAAAATACCACCATGGGTTTTAAATCCAAGTGCACTTTCACTTTTATCTTTTTTAATCCATTTTCATGTTTACTCCACTTTTACGTAAACTCCACTTTCACTTTTACCCTTTTTTAAAAATCCACTTTCATGTTTACACCACTTTTATGTAAACCCACTTCCACTTAACTTATCCACTTTTGTATTTGTTAAAGTCACATTTATATTTGAATACTTACTTACCTTTGACATCAATGACAATAATTTATTCAACAATCTCTCCCTTTGTCATTGATGGAAACCTTGTACTAAAAAACATGTAATCCTCTAGAAATAGAAAGAGTTCTCCATTATTTGCAACTCTCCACTTATGTATAATTCTCATCCCCCTATCTAAAAATCCCCCCCTATCTATAATTATCCCCCTTTGACATCAATGGAAAAGGTATTCTCCCCCTGATCTATGCTTATTTACTGATGAGATGAAAGGGATATCACTCCCAACTTTTGCTAGCATTATGTTGAGTGGACCCATATGAGTTCTGATCCAGACCCCCTACCCTCCTAGGGTTCTGCAACATCCTGGTCTAGGATATTTCAATATGCTGAGTCGAATTGACTCTTCAGGCCTTTTCTAGACCCCTATTATTCTTACACAGGTCCCCTTTTCTTTTGTGTGCAAGTCCTGACAAATCTGTAGGCTATTCTTGCGTGCTTCCAAAACACCAAGTTTCATGAGCTAGCCCCTTTTTCATTAGCCCCTTCCTTCATATGACCCTGGGCTATGACCTCATAGAAATACATGATTGCGAGCTTGTCTAAGGGTGGTTTTAGGCCAACCCACTTTTGATCCCACAATTCATTACAAAGCGCCATGTATTCCCTTAGCAATACCGTGGTTCCAATTGTGGCCCGCTCAAGGAAAATTAATGTCTAAGCATGTTTTGCCCCGCAATCCTTCTCGACCGTCAATATATTTATTTCAGCAATGATCTGTGATCAATGGTTTCTATATACCTTTATTTCATGCCTTCTTTCCTCCTTCCACGCACGATCCTAGATCTCCACAATTTGTCGACACGTAACACCCGTTCAAATCAATGGCTCTTGTTGATTCTAGCTCTCCGGCCTTCAACAGTTTCAACTCTCAAATATATTCCTTTCCCCGTATGACAATCTTCTAGAGTGGAAGATATATTGACACCTGTCTCCCTAAATCTATGGACCAAACGAACTCTGGCACTCCGCGCTTAAGGAGTTATTCAACTTCGTTCAACTACTTTCTTTCAGAGTGACAGATCTTCTGCCATGCGTCCTCTCCAAATCAATGGTTCTTCTCCCGTTTCAGGACTTTGGTCTCCTCAACCAAATAAACAGTCCTCCAACCTCCTCCTTGATCAAAGATCGATATCTCCTTCGGGACTTTAGTGCTTTCAGCCTCCGCTTTCCTCTGGAGTACTCTGTACCCGAAGTTCTAGATATGGCGTCATGCGTCCACTTTCTAATCAACGACAGTCATCCACTTTAGGACTTCGACCTTTGGTAATTTCAAATGTCAAAAACCACTGATCTCCATAGTGAATCGTTCTGGAGTGTCTGATCCTCCAACATCTATCCCCCCTGAACCAACGACTGTCCAACAGAGTGAATCTCTATCCTCCATGTGTCCCTTTTCAGATCAATGATCCACATTCCTTCCTTCGGATCAATGGCCCTTACAAATTCTAGGCTTCATCACTTCAGTACATTTTGAAACACAACTTCATAAAATCCCGGGGTACTATTCTCCAAATTTCACGATCTGGTGACACTTGTCCAACCCAAATCAATGGCTCCCAGCTGCTTTGGTTGTTTGAGCTTCGGAGATCTCAAATATCAAACTTATCCTTCACTTTTCTCCCAGAGTTCACAATCTGTTGCCACTTACCCTTTCTAGATCTGACGGACCAAACTTCTTCTTCGACCTTTCGGCTCTTTAGAGATTAAAATCTTCAGGATTTGGAAGTTTCAAACTCCTATGCACTCGTTTCTCCTAGAGTACTTTCACCCAGAGACTCTGATCTGCCGACACATATCCCCCTGGCAATCACCGACTAGGACCCACTTCAGGTCTTCAACAATCCTGATATCTCCTTGTCCACAAACTCCTGGAGTTGTGGATTGCACCACCTATGCTCCTCAACGATGGATAGTCCCTTCTCACTTCAGGACTTCAGGACTTTGACAAGTCCACTCTCCTATATACACAAGGGTTAAGTCTCGTTCCCTTACCTGCGAATCCAACGATTGTTGTTCCTTTGCACTCAGATCCAACAGATGGGATCTGTTCCTCTCCTTTGTGCTTCCTTCTTTCACTGGACATTGATATAACGGTCTAGGCTCCTTTCCATGACTGATATCACGACTGTTGTCGCTCCTCTTCCTGAGATTTTGGCTTCTTCTGACTTGGAATATTTTGTCAGTGTTCAAAGGCTTTGGCCTTTGATATTTCACCTTGCAAACCCAATTGTCTTGGGTCTCTCTTGCACTCTTAAACGCATTATCTCTTCTGATATTTTCGATTACTCAATATCCTAAGGGTCTTAGCCCTTCTATTTCCTTTAAAAGGGAAACTCTGTGCCCTCATGGCAACCTTCTTCTCAAAGCACACCTTGCTAAGTGTTTTCTACAGAGTGTTCAAGAGCTCTGTAAGTATCTTCCTCTGATACTCTTCTCCCCGAACTCAACAAAAGGTTCCCTCTGTGCACACTTTCACCCGCTCTATGCCCGCCTGGCAGAGCTCTACAGAGCTCTCAACAAATCTATCTCTCTATGAACTCAACACAGAGTTCTTCCTGTGCACTCATTACACTTTTGTTGATGAAGGTTCAACTGTATCTCTCCTGAGCTTTCTCTGAGGTTAACTCACCTCTGTCAATGCACTCCTTGCAGACAATGTGCACTCCTTGCACTCGTAACTCACATGAGAGAAACAATTTAAACCTATTCGTTACATCACCAGTTCATGCATTCATTCATGAAATACATAAAAACATAATAATGAACACAAATACATAAACACACTATGTGCAGGAAAATCTACTTTTCTATTATCTCTGTGTGTCTATACAAATGTTTACAAAAACTGGACTACAATAGAGTCCCAGTCCTCTCAAGCTCTATCCAAGACTCCACCTATGTTGTTGTTGTTGTTGTTGTTTCTTCTTCCCTACTGCTGTGGCAGAATCTCCTCTACACAGCTTCCCTTTGCTGACTGCTTCTGCTGACCTCAACATCAACCTTCTTATCTCCTCATCACCTTGTCCAGCTACTCCAGTGGCTGGCTCTTCTTATGCAGTTTTCTCTGATGCACTTCCTCCTCAATGGGAAGATTATCCTGATCCCCCATGGTGTCTTCATATCCTCTTGTGGAACTAAGTTGCCACTCTGCTGCAAACTCTAGTCCTGCAGTCTCATCATTGAGTTTTTGTTTGGATTCCTCCTCTGAAAGATTATCTTATGTTAGATCCTCTTGTGCTAGCATATCTCCAACTCCCTCCAGCTATTCTTCGAGCTGGTATGCTCCTCCATCTGCTTCCAACTTATCCTGTTGGATGTGCAAGCTTTGCACCATAACCCTTCTCTCTATGGCTTCCAATTCTTCATACAGCTCAACAAAATCCATGATGTATGTTTCTCCTTCTATTGCAAGATTTAGTGTTGTAGTCATCTGCTGTTCATCTTCCTGGATGAGAATTTTGAGCAATTATGTTGAATTCTCTTCTCCTTCTGCTGGGGTAGACATCAATGTCTGCTCCATTTCCTCTTCTTTGATATCCTCTAATTTTTGTCTTTCCTCTGCTGCTACACTTCAATCATGTGCACTAGCCTCTGCCTAGTGGCTTGGTAGGAATTCCTTGATCCCTCCAATGATCAAAATACTATTTTGATCTTCTTCTTTGATGGTGGAAGTTTCTAAATTCTCATCATATTCATTCATATGGTCTGAAAACCCACATGAATATTAACCTATTAGCACTCCTTGCTGACCTGAAACGAATTTTGAGCTCCTAAGAATTTCAGACAGTCTCATTTCTTTCCCCTTGCCCACCTAGCAATTTGGGAATTCTCTTATGCCCACCTGGTAGTCTATGAGATTAATCAATCACATCTCATTTCCCACCTAGTAATTTTAACTTTCAACACTATCTCTCTGGCAATATATGAGACCTTTGATTGATCTCTTTCCATTTCCCACCTGGCAACCTGAAAGTCCATTTCTACTCCCCTGGTAGTTTATGAAATCCTCTGCTAATATCGTGTCATTTCCCACCTGGAAATATGAATTTCCACTATTGTCCTCCTGAAAGTATATGATATCCTCCAATGATCACATTTCATTGCCCACCTAGAAATATGAAATTCCATCTCTGATCTCATGGCGGTTTATGAGATCTTTATCTATTATCACCTCCTCCTTATCACTGAGGTGTCTCCCAATTTTTGGTTCACAGATGTGAATTAGTTCCTCCTCTGTGTCACTGAGGTTTTCTAATTCCATTAGCCACCTTCTCAAATATTGTTGCTTCTTTCTAGCCAACAAATTTTGAAAGGGCCATTTTTCCTTCATGTTCATAGGACATTCATACCTCCAGCGTACCTTTGCCTCTTGGTGCATCCTCAATGCTATTTGTTCCATCCTTGATCTTATCTCATTGAGCTCCAAATCCATCTCTAGATTGTATTTCTTCTTTCGGCCTTCTCTTCAACCACACCTATGGCCTTCAGTATCCATTTCCACCTTCTACCTGCCCTCCTAGAAATCCTATGGATCACTCTACATCCGAGAGCATCTCCATCTTCTCTCATAGATCACCTGGTTGTTTAAATTTTTGTTGTTGTGCACATGCAACAACCTTCTCATAGAGCATCATCACTCTGCCTTCCTTTCACATGTTGTCTATAGGAAAATTTGAACCTATGATATCATCTAATGTTACCAAATCGTTTCATTTCACCTCCTTCTTGTCTGTTGTCTGCAAGAAAAAATTATGTCTTCTCCTCTTTCTCTTTCACCTGAAATCTACAGACAAAAAATCAATCTCTAATACCACCCGATGCATCCCCCCCACCCTCTTGGGGTTCTGTGACCTCCTGGTCTAGGATATTTTAATATGTTGAGTCAAATTGACTCTCTAGGCCTTTGCTAGACCCCTATTAATCTTACACAGGTCCCCTTTTCTTTTGTGTGCAATTCCTAACAGACAAGTAGGTTATTCCTAGGCGCTTCCAAAACACCAAGTTTCAGGTGCTAGCCCCTTTTTCATTAGCCCCTTCCTTCATATGACCCTGGGCTATGACCTCATGGAAATACATGATTGTGAGCTTGTCCAAGGGTGGTTTTATGCCAACCCACTTTTCATCCCACAATTCACTACAAAGTGACATGTATGCCCTTGGTAATACCATGGTTCCAATTGTGGCATGCTCAAGGAAAATTAATGTCTGAGCATGTTCTGGCCCGACAATCCTTCCCGACCATCAATCTCTTTCTTTCGACGATGATCTATGATAAACAGTTTCTATCTACCTTTCTTTCCTACCTTCTTTCCTCCTTCCATGCATGATCTCAGATCTCCACAATCTGTCGACACGTAACTCTCATTCAAATCAACGATTGTTGTTGATTCTGGCTCTCCGGCCTTCAGGAGTTTCAACTCTCAAATATATTCCTTTCCCCATATGAAAATCTTCCGGAGTGGAAGATCTATTAACACCTATATCCCTGAATCTATGTTCCAAACGAACTATGGCGCTCCGTGCTTTGGGAGTTCTTCAACTTCGTTCAACTACTTTCTTCTGGAGTGATTTTCCCCATAGTGATAGATCTTTTGCCATGCATCCTCTCCAAATAAACGGTTCTTCTCCTGTTTTGGGACTTTGGTCTCTTCAATCAAATCAAAATTCCTTCGACCTCCTCCTCAATCAATGATCGATATCTCCTTCGGAACTTCGGTGCTTTCACCCTCTTCTTTCCTCCGAAGTGCTTCGTACCTCAAGTTCTAGATCTGGTGCCATGCATCCACTTTCTAATCAATGATAATTGTCCGCTTTGAGACTTAGACATTTGACGATTTCAAATCTCAACAACCACCAATCTCTAGAGTGAATCCTTTCGGAGTGTCGAATCCTCTAACATCTATCCCCCCTGATCCAACAACTATCCATCGGAGTGAATCTTCGTCCTCCATGTGTCTCTTCGCAGATCAATGATCCACGTTCCTTCCTTCGGATCAATGGCCCTTAGACATTTCGGGCTTCATCACTTCAGTGCATTCCAAAACACAACTTCACAAAATATCGGGGTATGATTCTTCGAAGTTCATGATCTGGTGACACCTGTCCAACCCATATCAAAGGATTCCAGTGGCTTCGATTGTTTGGGCTTCGGTGATCTCAAATATCAAACTTCTTCTTAACTTTTCTCCCAGAGTACTTTTTCCTGGAGTTCATGATCCGTCACCACATACCATTTCTAGATCTGACGGTCCAAAATTCTTCTTCAACCCTTTGGCTTTTATCTCTTCAACTCTTTAGCACTTCGGCTCTTTGGGATTCAGTAGTTTCAAACTCTTATGTACTCATTTCTCCCAGAGTGCTTTCACCCAGAGACTCTAATTTGTCAACATGTATCCCCTTGGTGATCAATGGCTAGGAACCACTTTGGATCTCTGGCGATCTTGATCTCTCCTTGTCCACAAAATCCCAGAGTTGTGGATCTCACACCACCTGTCCTCCTCGGCGATGGATGGTCCCTACTCACATTGGGACTTTGACAAATCCACTCTCCTGTATACAAAAGGATTAAGTATTGTTTCCTTACCTTTGGATCCAATGGTTGTTGGTCCTTCGCACTCAAATCCAATGGATGGGATCTGTTCCTCTCCTCTATGCTTCCTTCTTTCACTGGATGTTGACATAACAGTCTAGGATCCTTTCCATGACAGATATGATGGTTGATGTCGCTCCTCTTCCTGATATTTTGACTTCTTCTGACTTGGAATATTTTGTCAATGTTCAAAGGCTTCAACCTTTGATCTTTCACCTTGCAAACCCAATTGTCTTGGGTCTCTCTTGCGCTCTTAAATGCATTATCTCTTCTGATATTTTTAGTTACTCAATATCCTAAGGGTCTCAGCCCTTCTGTTTCCTTTCAAAGGAAAAATTTGTGTCTTCCTGGAAGCCTTCTTTTCAAATCACACCTTGCTGAGCATTTTCTACAGAGTGTTCAACAACTTTGTGAGTATCTTCCGCTGATACTTTTCTCCCTGAACTCGACAAAAAGTTCCCTCTGTGCACACTTGCACCCGCTTGATGTCCACCTGGTAGATCTCTACAGAGTTATTAAAGACTCTATCTCTCTCTAAACTCAACAAAAAGTTCTTCCTATGCACTCCTTGCACTTATGTTGATGATGTTGGAAGATTGGTTGTTGTCATTGATGTCAACACTAGTCATGGGTTTTGGACGCAAGATTGATGAAGGTATTTGGACATGAAGGAAAATGCACATGTAGGTATAAGACCCATGGATGGATAGTATACATCATGTTGTTTCTGTTGGTATGTGGCACGTCGCGTGGATCCTCATTGTTGAGGAGAAATGAAATTTTGAAGATGACAAAGTGAATTGAAGAAGGAAGTACATGTAGGCCCTGAAGATAATTAAAGAAAAGAATTACAAAATAAGAAATTGTTAGGTCGCACCTAATGTTAAAAAGAAGTAACATAAATGGTATAAATAAATATCATTATACATACATTTGATACACAAGTCTAATTTAAGAGGAAATCAGAAGTAAAGAAGGCCGGATTTCAAGGGAGGATGAAGTCTTTTGGTGATGTGTTCTAAGGTATGTTATTTTCAGGGCATCTTACCATTTTTTCTATAACTTTTTTTATAGAACGATTTAGATGGTGAAATTGATATGGTATTGAGAATACATATCAAGGTACCTATGGTAAAAATTTAAGCTCTTTATTCACTATAAGTATGGAGATACACTCTATGGAAGATAGGGTTTGTGACCAGTCCTGAAGCTAGTCAATAAACAGGGGTTCCAGGTAAAACAATCATAACTTATTTATCGAGAATCTAAATGATGTGGGACAAATTTAATTGGAAAGAGTATGGACTTTAGTTTCATGTGTGTGAGTTTCAGAATCTGATGTTAAATATTGAGCGCGGGGCATTCTATACAAGTTTGGTCTCCTAAATAAACTAGAATTGAACAAGGTCTACCATTCTCTCTATAACTTCTTTTTGGGAAGGATTCAAGGAGTGAAACTTGGAGGAGTTTCAGAGAACACATTTAGTAATATTATCTATAGGATCATATTACTCCAAGAATTGAATAATTGCAAAAATTGAAGAAGTCTCAGGGAGCATTACCAGGTTCTATGTGATGATTGGTTGATGGTGATGATTTAATGTGAAGTTTTATTATTTCTCATATATTCTTGGGTGGAAGGAAGGGGAAAGGATGGAGAGTTAAACTCTCTCTTGATATTGGAGGATTGTATCTTCCTCTTGGAGTTTTATCCCTCCCTTTACATTTGGAAGTTGTAGCTACCTTTGGAATTCTTTACTTCCCTTGAACAATAACTATTGATTATTTCTCATATATTGTGCATGGTGTATTGGTGTAAATCTTATACTATTGTTCATTTCTCATTGGATATAATTGAATGGTTTAAGTATAAGTTCAAAAAGGTTTTAAATTATACTTGATACTGATTCAGCCCCCTCTCAGTATCAACAGATGAAGGTTCAATGATATCTCTCCTAAGCTTTCTCTAAGGTTAACTCACCTCTGTCAACACACTCCTTGTGCACAATGTGCACTCCTTGCACTCACAACTCACATGAGAGAAACAATTTAAACTTATTCGTTACTTCACCAGTTCACCCATTCATTCATGAAATACACAAAAACATAATAATGAACACAAATACATAAACACACTATGTGCAGGAAAAACTGCTTTTCTATTATCTTTGTGTGTCTATACAGATGTTTACAAAAACTGGACTGCAACAAAGTCCCAGTTCTATCAAGCTCTCTCAAAGAACTATTCTACCTCCTATCCTAACTCTATCCCAAGTTCTATTTCTAAGACCTCTCTTCTTATATATGCTTCTAAGACCTTCCTCCTTAGATCTCTCTCTCTCTCTTTTACAAAAGAGGTCTCTACGAGCTTATCCTCTCTATCACCTTAGTTCCATCATTGTCTCAGTTAATACACCCTACTCCTATGGCTTCCTTAGAATGAATGATGATCTAGACTTGACTACGATCTATACCTGCTTAAACTCAACCATTTAAGGTGACCCTATCCACTACTTGTACAAAGGCATGCCTCGGTTCTTACGACCTTACAACACAAATCCCTATATGATCATATTTTGAATTTAAAAAATGGGAGGGTTGACGCCTCTCCCTCTATGAAATGTGCGCTGATGTGCTGGAATGATGGCACGTTGTTGAGGTGGAGTGATGCTCCTACATCAAGTTCTCATTTTATTTCAACCTTATGTTTCATAGTAGAATATTTGGCTCATAGAAAAGATCTTCACGGGATTAAGGACTTCATTTTCCATCAGCAATCAAAGGACATTTCCCCTAGGGTGGTCTACTCATATCATCATCCGATGGAAAAACTGAAAGAAGTCGTACATTGTTGGAAGTTATATGTGGAAAATATTGATGACAATGAACCCCAGGAAATCCAGATCAAAGAGTCAAAAGGAGAATGCACACTAAAGGAAAGGCAGTAGAAACGGTTTCACCAGACTATAATGGCCTAATAAAAACCAAGAAACACAATATTGGCACTGAGGAAGCGCCTAAGATGGCTATTATTGGATAATATTGAGATAATGAGACAGTGACTCAGGTTGTTGACCTCCTTACTAAGTATGAATGCTTGTTTCTTGGGTTTTTTTCTAAAATGAAGGGCATTACAAACCCATTGGGAGCTATGAATATTCAACTCAAACCAGATGATAAATTAGTCAATAGAAGGACCTATCGCTTAATCCCTAAGTATAAAGAAAAGGTGTGCAAAGAACTATATCGAATGTTGGATGTCGGGATCATTGTCTCGGTAGAAGAATATGATTGTATTAGTCTTATGATTGCACAATCAAAGAAGACTGGGGAAATTTGCATTCGTATCAATCTAAGGAGTCTTAAGGCAACCTATGTCCATGACTCTTTCCTGACACCATTCATAGATGAGGTATTGGAAAATTTTGGTGGTCGAGAAGCCTACTCATTCATAGATGGCTTCTCAGGATATCATCAAGTTCATATCGTAGAGGAATATCAAGAAAAAACCACCTTTGCAACCAAATGGGCATCATTCGCATACATAGTTGTGCCCTTTGGCTTGAAAAATGCCCCTGCATTGTTTTCCTGGATAGTGGTCGTAGCCTTCAAGGAATTTATCCACAAGTTCCTTGAAGTATACTTGGATGATTGGAATGTGTTCATTCTATTAAAATAACATATGCAAGCTCTTCGACTAATGTTGGATAGATATCACTAGCTACAAATCTCTTTGAACTTAAAGAAATGCATCTTTTGTACATCCTTTGGTATATTTTTGGGCCACATCGTTTGAAAAGACGGATTGTTGGTGGAGCCAACGAAGATTTATGTCATCTTGGATATGGTGACCCCCAATTTAGTTTAATAAATGTGTGGAACATTGGGACATACATGATACTACCGACGTTTCATCCAAAATTATGCTCAGATTGCAACTCCATTGGAAAATTTGTTGCGCAAGGATATTAACTATAAGTGGACGGAAGAATTCCAACAAGCCTTCAATACCCTCAAATAAAAATTGGTTATTGTGCCCATTTTTATTTTCCCTGATTGGTTGAAGCTCTTCCATGTCCACGTTGATTATTTTTCCATTGCGTTGGGTGTCATTCTTACATAACCAGGGGAGGGAAACATCGATCATCTAGTCTATTTTTCTAGCTGGAAGTTGTTCGATGCCTAAAATAATTATACTATAATTATACTACAAATGACTGCGAAGGCTTGGCCATGGTATATGCCTTGAAAAATAAATTCCACTACTTTCTAGGGTCAGCTTTCAAATTCTTTACTGATCATTCTACCCTCAAGTAGTTGGTAAACAATCTAGTGCTCGATGGAAAAAATTATTTTTGGTTGTTGTTGTTTCAATAATTTGACTTCGAAGTTGTTGTTAAGACGGGAAAACACAATGTTGGACCAAATCATTTGTCATGGATTCAAACTGGGGAAGTTTCTATGAGCCTCTATAATGAACTCTTGGATGTGCATCTCTTTCGGGTCAAAGTCGTACCTCATCAATTGGCCAAAATAGAAGAATTCCTCATCACTAGCCAAGCTCCCACCGACTATACTCCTGCACAACATTAACAATTGGTGACCCTTAGTGTTGATTATCAGTTGATTGTTGACCAATTGTATAAGTTGGGTGCAAATGGCATCTTGAGTCGTTGTGCTTTGGAACACGAATGAGACTTCCTCCTATACGAGGTGCATGAAGGTATTGTTGGAGGCCACAATGTTAGTAAGGCTACCACGTCCAAGGTCCTGCACTCAAGGCTTTGGTGGCCCTCTCTCTTCTCAAACTCTAAATAAAAATGAAAATTATACGACGTATGTTAACATGTTGAAAATCCTTGCCGCAAAGATGAGCTCGCATTGTTCCTCGTGATCGCACTTGAGCCCCTTGAAAATTGGGAAATATATTTTGTTGGGCCCATCAATCCTCTCGCGTGTTCCACAGGGTAATTCTACATCATTACCATGACCACATACCTCATAAGGTGGGTCAAAGAAACACCAGTCAAGGATTTTACAACATAAAAAACAAGTCACTTTATCTTTGAGAATATCATCACCCAATTTGGACGTCCAAAGGTGATGATGAGTGACCAAGGGTCACATTTTGTAAATGAAACTATTCAAAAAATCACTTAAGAATTCATGATCCATCATCAAAAGAGCACCCCTTATCACCCTCAAGCCAACAATACAGTGGAATATTTCAACAAAATTTTAGAACATGCTCCAACAAAAATTTTCAATGTGTAGCATGATGACTTGGATCAGTGTATCCCCACAATCCTATGGGATTATCGAACCACATGAAAAAGGATGATGAACCGCACGACATTCTTACTTGTCTATGGAAAAGAAGTGTTCATGCCACTCGAATTTGTTGTTCCTAGCCTCAGGGTCTCCCTCACCACCTAGATGATTGACGATCAGTCTCTTCAGCACATGTTAGATGAGCTAATGGAAATCGAAGAAGACTATATGATGGTCGGTTTTAGTCAAGTGGTTGAGAAAGAATGACAGAAGGCATGGCATGATCGGAACATCCACCAAAAAATTCTCCATCCTGGTTGTTTGGTATTATTATACGACAACAAATATTTACACCATCCATGCAAGCTCTGCATGCGATGGTTGGGTCCTTTATGACTATTCCACATTAGTGACACAAGCACCACCAATATGGAAACCCTACAAGGTCATCCACTTAAGGGACTCATTAATGGAAACAAGTTGAAGGTTTAGTATGGCCTGCAGGGGGTCACATCCATTCAAATGTCCATTTTAAGTTTTGAAAATATGTAGAATAGATTTAGTGTAGTGTGTATAGCAGGTAACATCTCTCATAGTTTGATCCAATTGGGTATTGGTGGCCACCCACCTATTCCAACTGGCTCCTCTTGTTCATTTTTAGTTCAACACGTTCTTTTGTACTTCTTTGTAATTGTGGGTTATACACTTTTGGTGTTGTCTAAATCCCTACACATATTCCAGGTGGATATTGGTGGCCTCTCACCTAATCCAACTGGATTATTTTGTATGTTTTCATGTCAGCACATCTTGTTGTACTTCTAGGGCCATTTTGGAGGCCTAAACAATTTTTTTTTGGCTCTCCACAATCAAACTATATATGGAGTCAAAGTTTGATGGCAGGATGTGTAGTTCTCTGGAAGAACTTTCTAACAGGCTATCACGTGCCTAAAATGAAGGTCATATGCAAAAGTTACGATGTCAAGAAGTTGAGGTACCAACTAACCCATAGGGGCCCACAAGACTTTTGACGTTTCACCTCCTACGATTAGGTTTTTGGATGTCTAGGGTTTTTTAATTCATGAGTAATATCAAAAAGTCTTCTAGAGCCTCATTTTAATTCATTCTTCTCAAATGGATGTGCGTAGCAGCCACATCTCTTCTCAGAGATAGCTACCACCATTTGAGCAAGTGTTTCAGTTCTGCAGTTTTACAGTTTCATCCTATTTCATTATTCAATAGAAGATATTGTTCACTGTATATCTATGTTATTATTCATATCTATGTGTTTATTGTATTATGTTTGTAAATCAGTTCATTCCTCTCCTAAATCCGGATCATAGTTGGCATAAATTGTCTTTTTGAACAACACAACATTCACATCAGTGAAGCAGATGGAAGGGTGTGAGTGACAGTTTGAGCAAGTTTCTAGATTCCTAAATCCAACTGATGATCTGACATAGCTACAAGGTATGAGTTTGATCTGACAATTCACAAGGGTCTTTGAAGATTTTCTTGGTGATCCAATGCATTGAAAGGGAAAGAAATCCAACTTGGTAAATTCACACATGCCACGAGTACACAATCTATTCTACCACCCCTCTCCATGAGAGGCATATTCAATATGGAAGATCAAGTATATATGTTAGAAAATGGGGAACACTTCCACATTAAACCTAGCATAAGAGAGGAAGAAATATTTAATCAAGAAAGTAAATGACAAAGCAAGTACACATTACACAAATATTTTACCTTGGAAACCCAACCAAGAAAACCAACATTCCTTGATTTTTTTTATCTCTTTTTTTCTTATTGATTCAGAATAAAAGGTTACATGCCTAACCTTGGTCTACACCTAAGACACAATTGACATCATACCTTCTTTATTTTACACAAGAACAACCCTGTAGCCAATTCGACTTACATCTACATGACCAATAACCTTTAAAAATGATTTCTCTAAAGATTAGATTTTATAGTATTACAACAAGACTTATTTATAAGATTTAGAGTAGGTAAAACCCTAAAGAAAGCCACCCAAAAATGGTTACATATCCACAAATATCATTGGCTACAAATTCTTCAAATATTAGGATTTTGTTACAATCGAATCTAAGTTAGTTTACCAGTCGATTTCTAGTCAACCTCCATTTGGTCTTCAATTAGTTTCCATGCGCCCTTTTGTCAGTCTCTTGTCGACCGACCTCTTCGACTTGTTTTCGTTTTCTTCGAATTTGGATTTACCTGGTCAACCGACCTCAACCTTTGACTTTCTATTGATTTCTTCGAATTCAACTTTACCAGTCAATCCACCTCAACCTTTGAATTTCACTGTAAATAATATAACAACCCAACGTTCTCCCACTTTTTTTTCTTTTTTGAAATTGGTAGATTTCTGAACTCTCATTCACAGACCTAGGGAAACAATTCCCATTTCCTCTCTGCACCAAGATAACTTCACAACACTCACATACTTTTTCAAGGAGTCTGTTATGTTTTCCATCATGTCTACTTTCTCTAGCATCACCTTGTTGCTTTCCACCATGTTTCTCATGAAATGGTATTGTACATCAATGTGCTTAGTCTTGGAATTATAAGTTGGGTTCTTTTTGTTATCACTGAAATTTCGTCCGCACAGGGCGACAAGAACTCTGCATCGTCAACACAGGACTGGAGTCATTCATGGCACAAAATTAATGCCACAACATTGCAAAAAGGGTCAAAAAACTATACCAAATGACCAAAAATTTGAAGGGCGCTTTACATCATCTGAATGCGAGCGCGTATGCGCGTAATAACATCGTACAAAGCGTGCATATGTGCACAAGGTGCGGCTGTTGGGCTAAAAACCCGCGCGCCTGCTAAACAATGCATTTATTGAAATTGGTCGGCCTCCCAACCACTAATGGATCAGCTCCCAAGTCGATTTGACACCAAATCCAAGCTCAATCCTCATGGTGGGATGGTCAAAGACCTAATTCTTCCCTAAAGAGCCTCTTTTCACATTCAAAAGAGGTCACATAATAACCCAATGCTTGGCTATAAAAAGCCATGAATGAACACCATTTTCTCAAGGAATTCTTCATATTGTTATGCTGTTGAGATTGCT
>SNQJ01S0027733.1:110187-162533 GCA_010110895.2 Picea sitchensis
CAATGCCCACATCACCGTCGCTATTTATTTCTGCGACCATTACCTATGGTTCAGAGTATGTTACTTTGCAAAATTGTCTTCTGCCTTTATCATTCCGCCCCCGAGGGCGCTGCAGTTGTCTACATCAACATTTCAGACATTTTTTCTTCAGAGTTATATTACACGAGCAAGGGGCGATCGTTTGTCCACACTTGTATATTGATACACACCTTGTGGAAAGTCAGGACCTACAGGTTCCTTCCTTCTCCAATGGATCTCTCTACGCGGTCCCATTCTTTCTCTCCCTTACAACACCATCCTCAGTAAAAGAAACATTGATGGATTTCGGCTATACGTTTTTCTCCTAACCTCATCCATCAGGGGGCATCTATTATCACTGAAATTTCGTCCGCACAGGGCGACAAGAACTCCGCATCGTCAACACAGGACTAGAGTCATTCATGGCACAAAATTAATGCCACAACATTGCAAAAAGGGTCAAAAAACTATACCAAATGACCAAAAATTTGAAGGGAGCTTTACATCATCTGAATGCGCGCGTGTATGCGCGTAATAGCATCGTACAAAGCGTGCATATGTGCACAAGGCGTGGCTGTTGGGATAAAAACCCATGCGCCTGCTAAACGACACATTTATTGAAATTGGTCGGCCTCCCAACCACTAATGGATCAGCTCCCAAGTCGATTTGACACCAAATCCGAGCTCAATCCTCATGGTGGGCTGGTCAAAGACCTAATTGTTCCCTAAAGAGCCTCTTTTCACATTCAAAAGAGGTCACATAATAACCCAATGCTTGGCTATAAAAAGCCATGAATGACCATCATTTTCTCAAGGAATTCTTCATACTGTTATGCTGTTGAGATTGCTAAGGACCCATTCTTTGGCAATAAACATCACAATCTGCATTTCACAAGGCTATTCACCCCTCACTTGAGTGAATAAGCTTGGAGTTATTTCACCCACATTTTTCATCTTTTCATTGTAAGGAGAGAAATCTTTGAGGGCCTCAAGA
This sequence comes from Picea sitchensis, assembly GCA_010110895.2. Lineage (NCBI taxonomy): Eukaryota > Viridiplantae > Streptophyta > Pinopsida > Pinales > Pinaceae > Picea > Picea sitchensis. The sequence goes on from SNQJ01S0027733.1 coordinate 111,200, forward strand.
GCCTTCCATTGGAGAAAGAAGGGACCCAAGTTCCCTTTCTTCTTTGTGTGTCTTTGGATTTCATCAACATATCAACTTATACATTGGTGATATTGGTCCATTTGTCTCCATTTTTCATTTTCTCATATGCTTTTAGTTTTTATTTGTCTTAGTTTAATTCTTGTTAATAGCTTTGTTGTTTTTCTTTCTAACCTTTTACCTTACAACTGTCATGCCTAGCAGAGCCCAACTGGGCATGTAAGAACTCTTAATTTGCTCACCTAGTGACGAATTGGGTGCAAACACTTTTCCATAAATATTATACTTTGACTATCGCAACTTATCTTCATATCTCTCTACTCAAACCCAATTCATGGACACAACCTTTGCAACCATATTGCTTCTTTGCTTCCATGAGTTGCTACCATGTATTCGACTTATGTTGTTGACAAGGATACAACCGCCTATTTCTTATTCATCCAGTTGATTGCTCCATCGAACATCTTGAGAACATATTCATTGGTCGACCTTCAATGATCCATATATCTATCCCATTTCACATCGACAAATCCATGTACATATAATTCAATGTCATCTCTAGGTTTTACTTGGTAGCATATATCATAGTCTTTTGTGCCACACAAATACTTGAATTCTCTCTTGACAATTGTACAGTGCTCCTTTCCAGGTGTCAACATGTATCTACTCAACACTCCCATTGCATGGGAAATTTATGGTTGAGTGCATACGATCACATACATTAGACTACCAACAACACTTTCATAGGGAACATGTTCCATGTCCTCTATTTCCTCTTGTGTCCTTGGACACTATTCAACAATTATCCTTGCTCCCATAGGATTTGGCACCTTCATAGGTTTTCAATATTGCATGTTGAAGCGTTTCAATATATTTTCAATATAATTCTTCTGGTTCAACCAAATATTTCTAATTTCTTGATCTCTCTTGATCTCCATTCCTAGAATGAAATTTGTTGCACCACGATCCTTCATGCCAAACTTGGAGGATAACTACTTCTTCACCTCAATTATTGCATTCATGTTGTTTCCAATCAACAACATGTCGTCGACATACAATGATACATATATGAAACACCCACCTTCTTCTTTGGAATATATGCAGTTATGAAATTTTCCTCTCACAAATCCCAAACTAAGGATGTATGTTTCAAACTTTTGGAACCACACCCTTGGTGATTTCTTTATACTATAAAGGGATATTTTCAATTTGCACACCAAATATTTCTTGCCCCTTACTACAAATCCTTTAGGTTGTTTCATGTAGATATCTTTTTCCAGGTCCCCATGTAGGAACATTGTCTTTACATCCATCTATTATATTTCTAGGTAAAATGTTGCAGCCAGAGACATTATTACTCTAATCGAAGTTAATTTTGCAATAGGGGAAAAAAACTCACCAAAGTTGACTACTTCAACTTGGGAATATCCTTTCACTACCAATCAAGCTTTGAATTTCTCGACTTGTCCTGCGACGTTCATTTTCTTCTTGAATACCCACTTGCTGTCAATGGGCTTTGTTCCACTAGGTAGTTCAACTAAATCCCATGTCTCATTATTAGTCAAGGATTCCATCTCTTCGACCATGGTGTCCTTCCATAGTTTTCCCTCCGCTAAGTCAACTACCTCTTTGAACAACTTGGGCTCTTCATCATTGCTAGTTAACAAAGATGTAGAATGAAAGTCATGAAAAATATACATTTCAATTGGTTTTCTTACTCGTTATGAACACCTTACAACTAGATTTGGTTGTTCCACCTCTTCATCTAATTCAGCCAACTCATATGAATCAACTTCTTCGTTCCTCGGTTCAAACTGCACCTTCTCTAGATTATTCTTTGTTTGAACAATCACTTCATAATCAGACTTCCTTCTGAATTATCTGAAGACCACATCCAAACTGTACATTATTTTCCTTGATACAGGATCCTGGAGATTATATCCTTTCATTCCTTTTTTGTATTCAATGAAAATACACTTGATTTCCTTTGTGTCCATCTTTCTCCTCTTTTCCTTGGGATCATGCACAAATGCATCACAACCAAATACTTTGAGATGTGAAACTAAAGGATTATTACCATAACATACCTCATGTGGAGTCATGTTGACTAGTCTCGATGAAGGAGACATATTCACTAGATATTTTGCAATGTTGACTGCCTCTACGCAGAATTCTTGTGCGAGCCTAGAACCACTGATCATGCTCCTTGCCTTGTCCACTAGTTTTTTGTTCATTCTCTCAATAACTCCATTTTGTTGTGGGGTATATGGTGTGGTATTTTGGTGTGTTATGCCACACTACTTGAAGAGGTGATGAAATTCCTTTCCATAAAATTCATCATCATTGTCAGTTCTCAAGACCTTTATCTTCTTATCTATCTAGTTTTCTACAAGAGATTTAAACTCTTTGGATTTCTCAAAAACCTTTGTTTTCTTCCTTGTGAAATATATCCATGTCCTCATAGAAAAATCATCTATGAAGGAGACATAATACATGGATCCACCAAGTGAAGGCATTGAAATAGGGCCAAACACGTCACTATGAACCAGTTCTAGAATCCCATGTTCCCTTGTCACTCCAGATGGGAACCTCACCCGAATTTATTTTCCATATATACAATGTTCAAAAAAGTTTAATTCTAAATTACATTTAGGAAAATCTTTGACCATACCTTATTTATGCATAGCTTGAAGTCCTTTTTCTCCAATATGTCCCATCCTCTTGTGCCATAGCATGGTTGGGTCATTTTGATGAGGACTTGTTGATTCGGGTTGAATCGAATTAACCCAAGTCGAATCGATTTGATTTGAAGGTGAGTCAACTTTAGGAACATCGATGTTTTTTCATCCATTCGAGTCGACATTCGCTAATAACTTGTATAGGGTTCCAATTCGAGATCCTTTCATTGAGACAATAAAAACTATGACTATCTTGCACGTATCCTTCTGAAATAGAGTGTGCACCCTTGCATCACTCATCTTTCTGATAGTTATCAAGTTTATTTCCAAACCCAGAATGTGTAGCATACCTGGAAGGGTTCTACTCCTCCCATCCTACATTATTAGTCAAACTTTCCTCGTCCGACAATTTTGGTTGTCGAGTTGTCCCCCAAGAACACATCTCCTCCTTCATATTGTTCATATTCATAGAACCATTCTCTATGTGGTGTCATATGATAGGATGCTTTGGAGTCGATCAACCAAACATCTTGATCCATCTATGTACTGGTCAATGCTAGGTACACATTGCCTCCCTTATCTGGAGTCATTTGTCTCTCAGTCGACTACTTCTCATCAGATCCTATATTGGATTTTATTTCCTTTGACTTGTAGTCCCTTTTGTAATTCCCATCTTTACCACATTTCCAACATCTTCTTATTTTCAATTGAACCGGGGATATAGATCCACCCTTTGAATTAGACTTTTTGTAGGATAATGTTCCCTTATCTCTATCGACTAGTCGACCTCTCACCACTAATACATATTTGGTTGATCCTTCCATGTTCTTACTTCTCATTTATTCTGATAGTTGATATGAAACCACATCTTCTAGCGCTAATGTGGTTTAATTAATCCCTATAGCCATGACTAAGTTATCCCAGGAGTCTGGAAAAGAACATAATAGGCTAACACATTTCTCCTCCTCAATGATTTTAATATCCATAGAAAATAATTGGCTTATAATGGTATTAAATGAATTTAAATGCTTAGTCACTGAACTTCCCTCACTTATCCTCAAAAGATATAGATTATTTCGAAGGAATAAATTATTTACTAGGGATTTTTATCAGTATAATCTCCCCAACTTGTCCCATAGTTTCTTGGCTGAATCTTCACTTGAGACATTCATCAGTACCAAAACTGCAAGATAAAGTTGAATTGTACTCCTTTCCCTTTTGTCAATTTTCTCTTATTCTTCCATCGGCATACCTATCGAGATGGTACCTAAATAGAACACTATGCATTTTTCTCGTTCTACAAGGATATATTTAATTTTAAGCTTCCAAATCTCAAAATTCTAGCCATTGAATTTTTCAATCTCTATCCTCGAGCTACTCGTCATTCTTTAATCACAATTTGTAAAGATTTATTACTTAGGACTCTTATTGTACTTAGGGTTTAGCTTAAATACAAGGTTGTTAAACCAAGCTTTGATACCACATGTTAGGAAATGGAGAACACTTACACACTAAACCTAGCAGAAGAGAGGAAGAAAGATTTAATCAAGAAAGTAAATGACAAAGCAAGCACACATTACATAGATATTTTACCCTGGAAGCCCAACCAAAAAAACTAGCATTCCTTGAGTGTTTTTCTCTCTTGTTGTCTTATTCCTTTGGAATAAAAGGTTACATGCCTAACCTTGGTCTACACCTAATAAAAAATTGGCATCATACCTTCTTTATTTTACACAAGAACAACCCTATAGCCAATTCGGCTTACATCTACATGACTAGTAACCTATAAAATGATTTCTCTAAATATTATCTTTTACAAAATTACAACATGCCTTGTTTGTAAGATTTATAGTATGTAAAAACCTAAAGAAAGGCACCCAAAAATGGTTACATATCCATGCATATCATTGGATACAAATCCTACAAATATCAAGATTTTTTTATAGTCGACTCTAAGTCGTTTTACTAGTCAATTTCTATTCGACCTCCATTCTGTCTTCAGTCGGTTTCCATGTTCCCACCTTTCATCCTCTTGTTAGTCTACCTCTTCAACTTATTGTTGATTTCTTTGACTTCCACTTTACTTGATAGATCCACCTCGACCTTTGAATTGTTGTTGATTTCTTTGACTTCGACTTTACCTAGTTGATCCACCTCGACCTTTGAATTTCACTGCAAAGAATATAACAACCCAACAATGTCGATCTCCCCATGAGCCAAATTTCAACACCTCTTTGTACTTGTTCTCCAAGATAACCCCCATCAAATATTCTTCATCGCTTTCACCCTATTCCCCACCCTATTCCCTCTATATATCTCATCCCTCTGATGCTCTTGTTGGAGTATTTCTCCATGTCCCTTGCCTTTCTCCTGACTTATCCACTCCCTTATCATGGCACGAACTAGTGGAATTTCCATACACTGTTATTTCCAATTTTCCTGAAAAGTTTCAGTACTGGTTCTTTAGTCTTTATGTCGAATGTCAGTCTATTACCAATTGTTCGACCATGGTCCCTCCTTTTTCTTTCCTACCCAGTATCTTCTCTGCCCACCACAATTCTCTGAAATATGTTTCATACTCACGATGGTTCACCAGTGTTCTCATCACATAGCTATGTAAACATCTTCATACATCATCCTCTTTTCTAATAGGAAGGTGCCCCCTTAAAAGGCTCTCCATAAGCCCTACTTTTCACCATTGTTATGGGACCTCCTTCAATAGAAACTAGGTTGGATTACTTCCGCCTATCCAACCTCATTGCTAATACCCCCCTTCTCACATCTCACCATGGAACCTCAACCCTCTAAAATAAGAACGGTTGAGGTTCTCTTCTCAGCTTGGTCCAAACATAACAAACAAACAAGAAGATAATGATTCTCTCTATTGAGGGAACCCAACTTCTTGTTCGTGGTCGATGTTTGATGGTGGTATTTAAAAAAATTCCTTCATTCACCTGCATAGACACTAGTAAAGGTTCTAGGTAGAGCATCTAACCACATGCACTTCAACTCCATATTTCACCATGCAGCTTGCTTGATCCATCCTAAGACCTAGGTCGGATTGATGCTACATCCTAAATAGATGATTTGTTCTTACTTAGTCCAGGTTGTATTCACAATGTGTTCTGAAGAATTATGATTGGCTCTTACTCCAAATGTACACCTTCAGAATTTACTGCAATTGGCTTGAGAACGAGCCAAATAATAGTTGTGGGGACACATTGCCACCCAAAGTTTTAGGTTTAGTTTTGGATGCACTCATTCCATAGTTTTTTACACGCCTAAGGAAATGCATGAGGAATAACATAAAGTGTGTATCAGACCAAGTTTTGTTAGTTGTGTGACAATAATACAATCTACCAAGTGCACACCAGTCCAAGTTTTGTCCATTGTGCATCAAGATTACATTCTACCAAGTGCGAACCGGTCTAAGTTTTGTCCATTGAAACGAAAATCAAGAAGACGCCCACCAAAATCAACAAAGGAATCATCGAGAAATCTCCCTGAATGATTACTACCAACAACATACGAGGATGTGGGATGACCAGAGGACGAGTTGGTCAAGAAGTTAATATTTCCATTGATACAAAATGTCTACGTGGAGCATTGGCAGACACCAAAAGAGTGCAAGACAATTTTTTTAGGTAAATGAGTGGAGCATAGTAGAAAAAGATAATGCTCCCCTAAAATGAAAGATATAAAAGGAAGCACTAATATCATAAATAAGACAAGTTGGTGAGACCAGTGAGATATTGAGGAAAAGAGATTCATTGAGTCTTCAGTATTGAGATCTCTCTGAGCCTATTGTAATGTTGTAATACCTGGAATATATTTCTATGTTTGTATATGTCTGAGTGTTGAGAAAAGGCGCATTGTGCAGCATGTTGTAATTCTGAGGATTTATATAGAAGATATGAAGTTATATGGTTTTCATATGTATTTGTTCTACGTAATGTATATATATGTTGTGATGGAAAGACTTTAGAAATAAATATACAACATTTATTATCTATTATGTGTCTATTATGTACGAGTTGAATATGTGTGTTTATTATTTTAATGCTTAGTCCTAATAATATGTCAGATATGAGTTGCATGGATTCCAATCCTGATGATTTTTTGTGTGTTTAGCCTTCATCATTGTCACAAGTCCTTGTGGTCTCTATGATCCTCTCTATATCTCAGGTGAGACCTTCCTTGGCCTTGGCCGAGGATTGATATGTTAGTGCTATAGGGTTTTTGTCCGACAACTCTAGACAAACCCTAGGTCTAAACTCCCTAGCATTAAGAAGGATGTGTGGAAGCTTGGATCAAAACACCCAACACTTATTACACGTTCAAACTTGAAAATTGCAGAGTCTTTTTTCACAAAGAGTCTTTTATGAATGAACATGAAAAACTGACCTTGGTTTCCCTCATAACCCACCATCCTCTAATTCATCAAAATGTTGTGAATCTTTGTGCATAGAAAACATCATGTTTGGAGTGTAAATGCACTATTAATTGTACAAACATGTTATAAATATTGGAATGATCAATTTACAACTTAAATCCTAAATTATGGAGGCATATCTAACTTTGGGCATATAGTTTAATATAGCCAACATTAACAATTTGGCCCTTTGGTTTTACATATAATTCTTATCCTTTATGCACACCAAGTAGGTTTATGTCTGAAAATGCCAATATAAGTTTATAAACAAGTGTAAAATCACAAAGTACAACTTATGTAAGTTGAACCACAAAATTTGGCTCAAAATTGAGAGTAGGGCATGCATTTGAGGCTAAGGTAGTTTTGCATTCAAATTTTTACATGAAATCCCAATTTTGGGTGCATGAAAGAAACCTCTCCCATTCTTTAGTTGAACTTTAGATGCATAATAAAATTTACCATTTATGTAACTCCATCTTAAAACTTATAAAAAAAATTTTGGAGCTACAGGGAAGCTTGGGTGTGCATATACATTTAGTCACATAGTACAGTTTATACCTTGCAAATTACAAGAGAAACTTTGCCTCTTTTGCACAACCATCATTTTTAAACTCAAAATTGCAAAATAAACAACATGAACAAGTCTTCTATGATAAACCACATCCCCAACAACTTGCACAACTCAAATTTAAGGTATAATACAACATTAGATTACTTTTTATAAACAATTTGTGAATTTCGATGGTTTTACTATGCATCTCTTGTCTATTTTTGCACAGAAGAGTATTTTATGACTCTTAATGAAAAACTGACCTTGGTTTCTCTCCTAACCCACCATCCTCTGATTCATCAAAATGCCATGAATATTTTTGCATAGAAATCATACTTTTTGGAGTGTAAATGCACTACTAATTGTATAAACATGTTATTATACATATTGTAATTATCAATTTACAATTTAAATCCTAAATTATGGAGCCATATCCAACTTTCGGCGTGCAGTTTAATATAGCCAACTTTAACAATTTGTCTCTTTGTTTTATAATGCAATTCTTAGCTTTTATGCACACCAGGTAGGTTTATGTCTTAAAATGCCAATACAAGTTTATAGATAGGTGTAAAATCACAAACTACAACTTATGCAAGTTGAACCACAAAATTTGGCTCAAAATTAAGACTAGGGCGTGCATTTGAGGATGAGGTAGTTTTTCATTCAAATTTACATGAAATCCCAATTCTAGGTGCATGAACGAAACCTCACTTTTTCTTCAATTGAACTTTAGATGCATAGGTAAATTTAGCATTTATGTAACTCCATCTTAAAACTTATAAAAAAAAATTGGAGCTACAGGGAAGCTTGGGCGTGCATTTTCATTTAGTCACATAGTACAGTTTATACCTTGCAAATTACAAGGCAAACTTTGCCTCTTTTGCACAACCACCCTTTTTAAACTTGAAATTTCAAAATAAACAACATGAATAGGTCTACTATGATAAACCACATCCCCAAGAACTTGCGCAACTCAAATCTAAGGTATAATACACCATTGGGTTACTTTTTACAAACAATTTGTGCATTTCGATGGTTTGACTAGGAATCTCTTGCCAATTTTTGCACGGAATAGTATTTTATGACTCTTAATGAAAAACTAACCTTGGTTTCTCACCTAACCCACCATCCTCTAATTCATCAAAATGCCATGAATCGTTGCGCATGGAAATCATCGTTTTTGGAGTGTAAATGCACTACTAATTGTACAAATAGGTGATACATATTGTAATCATTAATTTACAACTTAAATCCTAAATTATGGAGCTATATCCAACTTTGGGCTTGAATTTTAATATAGACAACTTTAACAATTAGGCCCTTTGGTTTTGCAATGCAATTATTAGCCTTTATGCACACCAAGTAGTTTTATGTTTGAAAACGCCAATATAAGTTTATAAACAGGTGTAAAATCACAAACTACAACTTATACAAGTTGAACCACAAAATTTGGCTCAAAATTGAGACTAGGGCATGCATTTGAGGCCGAGGCAGTTTTGCATTCAAATTTACATGAAATCCCAATTTTGGGTGCATGAAAGCAGTTACCTCTCATGTTCTTCAATTGAAATTAACATGCATAGGTAAATTTACATTTATGTAACTCCATCTTAAAACTTATAAAACAAATTTTGGAGCTACAAGGAAGCTTGAGTGTGCATTTTCATTTAGTTACATAATACAGTTTATACTTTGCAAATTACAAGGAAAGATTTGTCTCTTTTGCACAACAACCCTTTTTAAACTTGAAATTGCAAAATAAACAACATGAACATGTCTACTATGATAAACCACATCCCCGAAAACTTGCACAATTCAAATGTAAGGTATAATACAATATTGGGTTACTTTTTACAAACAGTTTGTGCATTTCTATGGTTTTACTAGGCATCTCTTGTCTATTTTTGCACAGAAGAGTCTTTTATGACTCTTAATGAAAAGTTGGCCTTGGTTTCTCTCCTAACCCACCATCCTTTGATTCATCAAAACTCCATGAATATTTTTGCATATAAATCATCCTTTTTGGAGTGTAAATGCACTACTAATTGTACAAACAAGTTATGCATATTGTAATCATCAACTTACAACTTAAATACTAAATTATGGAGCCATATCCAACTTTGGGCATGCAGTTTAATATAGTCAACTTTAACAATTTGACCCTTTGGTTTTACAATGCAATTCTTAGCCTTTATGCACACCAGATAGGTTTATGTCTGAAAATGACAACGCAAGTTTATAGACAAGTGTAAAATCACAAGCTACATCTTACGCACATTGAACCATTAAATTTGGATCAAAATTGAGACTAGGGCGTGCATTGAGGCTAAGGTAGTTTTATTTCAAATTTACATGAAATCTCAATTATAGGTGCATGAAAGCAACCTTTCATGTTCTTCAATTGAAATTTAGATGAATAGGTAGATTTACCATTTATGTAACTCCATCTTAAAACTTATAAAACAAATTTTGGAGCTACAGGGAAGCTTGGGCATGCATTTTCATTTAGTCACTTAGTACAATTTATACCTTGCGAATTACAATGCAACCTTTGTCTCTTTTTCACAACCACCCTCTTTAAACTTTCAATTGCAAAAATAACAACATGAACATGTCTACTATGATAAACCACACCCCCAAAAACTTGCACAACTCAAATATAAGGTATAATACAACCTTGGGTTACTTTTTACAAACATGTGAATTCTGAGGGTCTCTCTCATAACCCACCATTCTCTGATTCATCAAAATGTCATGAGTCTTTATGAACATAAATCATCCTTTTTGGAGTGTACAATTTAAACCTTGTAGTTTCATATAACCAACATTAAGAATTTGGCCCTTTGGTTTTAGAAGGAAATTTTTAGACTTTATGTACATCAGGTAGGTTTCTTTTTGAAATTTCCAATACAATTTTATAGACATGTGTAAAATCACAAACTATAGCGCATGTAAGTTGAACCACTAAATTTGGTGTTGATGTTTTGGTAGTTGCAGAATGTATTTTCCTCCTAGACAACTTTTCTTAGAGAAGAAGAATATTCCAAGAAGTCAAAGGAAGACCATTGAACAATTGAAGAACACCCCAGAAAAGAATAAAGTGAAATAGAATACCACAGAAGAGAAGTCGACCCACAGGAAATAATAACAAAGTGGAAATATAATTTCTAGGAAGAGAAGTTGGCCCATATAAAAGAATAAAGTAAATTTGAAGACCTAGAATAAGAAGTCGGCCCCAGATAGGCGCCCATATTAGTATAAATACAATTTGGGTCAGTTCATTTGTACAGACGAATATTTTTCCTTCTGGTGTGCACACTAGGCAGCTGCAGTTGCAGTTGTAATAGTTTTTCTATTTCTGGTCTCTGGTTCTCTTGGAGAGTGCGCACCACTTGGGGAAGGATATTCTTGGTGGATCTTGGTGATTTATCTTGTGCACTACCTCTAGAGGATTTGCGCTAAGGTTGTGTGTTGTTTCTTAGTTGCTTCATGTCATTCATTAGCTGCAGTAGCAGTTGGAGTTACTCGTTACCAATGGTGCCAGCTCTATGGTGCTAGTTCTACTGATGCGCCTATCTTGGTACCATATCTGTGGTGTGTTATCTTGGTACCAGTTTTGTGGTGTTGATTAGTTGTCTACCCTCGCTAAGGTTTGACAAGAAGAAGAGATAAGTATTTTTTATCAGGGTTCTTCATTGATTAGTTGTCTACCCTCGCTAGGGTTTGATAAGAAGAAGAGATAAGTATTTTTTATCAGGGTTCTTCATTGTTGGTTCTCTCTTGATATTAGAGCTTGTTCATGGTTGTATTGGAATATTGTCTCTAAGAAAAGTTGGTTGGGTTTTTCCCTGAGTTTGGGGTTTTCCCAGGATAAATCTTTGTGTATTCTTATGTGTGTTTATCTATTTCTTATATATTTATGTACATGATTATTGAATTTTAAAGGAAGATAAAAATTCTATGGTAAATCTAATGTTAATGAAACTAATGAAAATATAACATGGTATCAAATTAGGTTTCCTTCAAAATAGTTTAATCGTTGGATGGAAGATCATGAGATTTGCCACATTACTGAGATCTGTCGTTGCACATGCAATTTGTCGGTGCATAGTTTTATTTGTTAATCTAGTTGAGAACTTATTATAAAATTGATTTGGACAAACTCCATCACTTAAATAAACTCTCCCTACTCTAGTGCACCTACTGCACTTCTCAATTTGACTTTCCGTCAAAATTGAACTTTTAGGGTTTTTAGGCTTGTTGACATTTTCCTGGACATTGAACCTTTTGATTCATATTTCTAACCTTTTATTATTAATGTAATGTCTCAAATTAGAAGACAAAGTTGGATGGTGTACTTGTATACAAGATGAGGGTGTTTGCAGGAGACGTACACTTGGTAAAAGGATATTTATCCAAGCAGTGATAGTAGATCCAAAGGGATCTTATATCTAGTGCACTTACAGGAAGCCCAAGAGTTGGAGGCAGCAGTGACAATGTCTCCTACAATATAGAACAACTCAAATGGAACAACAACAACTAGACTCCAGTTTTTCATATCAGGTTTGATATTTTATACTATTGTAGCCTAAGTAAGTGTTGTAACTAGAATAGTAGTCTTTAGAGTTCTATTACTGCTATTGTTATCAAATGTTTAGTAACACTTGAATATTGTTGGTATTATGATCATTAAGTAAAATCTAATTGTTCAATATTAATGATGCACTTGTTTACAAGATAAATTGATCTCTCCAAGTTGGTTATCTTGTAAATTCCATGGAGGTTACCATGGAGATGTTGTTGTTCTTGTTTCTTGTTTTGGACAGGTTACCATGGAGGAATGATTGGTCACAACACTAGAAGAGTGTTTTTCTTATTTATTGTTATTGTATTTTTGTTTTATCTCTTCTTCCAAGAACATCACAAGTGATAGCTCTAAGAAGGAGCTATTGTGACGATTGTTCCCGTTCTTATTTTTATTATTGTTCTTATTATAAGAGTATTATTCTTTTCTATTGTTTTCCCTTATTGTTTCTCTTGTTCTGGACAGGTCACAGGTGATAGATCCGAGAGAGAGCTATAATGATGGTTGCAAGAGGAAACATATTAGATGGTCTCTAGCTAAGACATGTAACAGACTATCCAAACATAGAGTTGTGTACATGATCGTACACATCCATGTAATGAAGGAGAAAAGGATGAAGTCAAAACCTTTTGGAAAGAAGGGAAATTTTGTAGGATACATACTATCTCATATAGAGATTGATTTTAAGGAGAAAAAGGCTCTGAAGATGAATGTACAGATCCCTCTAGTTCAGTTAATCACTCTTCATATCATTGGGAAGAGTCCATGTAGCCTGAAGGGCCTACCCAGAATCATTGCAGTGACCAAGAAGAGACCATCATGGTCTCGTGATTGACACTTTAGGATGCAAGGGATATATATTTATATATATATATATATATATATATATATATATATATATATATATATATATATATATATATATATATATATATATATATATATATATATATATGTCATTGATGAAACCATATCATGTGGAGGAAGCGGATGGCTCCAATGAGCCATATCATGTGGAGGAGCAGATGGCTCCACCAGTGGTGAGGCAGGTGGCCCTTTTATCACATAGGTTGTAAAAATACTGACCCAACTACTAATCGGCAACAACTAAGAGGCCACCTACCCACTGTCATCTTTGTCAGGTGTCCCCGTCACTTTAGAGGTGAGATAGTCACCTTAAGGGGCTAATCTCGGTGACCCTAGGGGGAATGGGATGGAAAAGTATTAAGATGGAGAGGATGTCCCTAAATGTCAATTCTAAGTGGCGTAAAAGTCTTGGAAAAGAGTCTACAGAAGCTCCAAGGGTTTCCAAATATGATGAATAACCTGCAAATAGTGAAGCACCTGCTCGAGACACAAGAAAAACAAGCATATGATGCAATATAATCAATTGGACAAGAAAGTTAAGCTTGGTGTCCCTAATAGAAGTAGTTAGTAACAATGTATATTAGCAATAAAATGACATAATAAGCTGTGATATAAATGATATAAATCAAGTGAAAGATACAAGAGAAAGAGTAGATAAACACTAGCAAACCTCAAGATTAAAGACCAAGATACTAGCATGATAAGATAAGGTTGTTGTAAACACTTTCTTCAGAAATATATATCATCCTTATGGCTGTAACAATCAACTTATTACAGCAAGAAAATCATCCACTAAAACTCCCCCAAAATTTTCTAAACAGTAAGCTAGGCCAAGAAGTATAAGTGTGCAAACTTTGGCCAACTTCCAGCAGTTGATTAGAGAGTTATTCAAGCAATTGTATTAGGGTTTTTGCAGCCCTAATGGCTAAAGATGCAAATTTGTAACAAGAGAAATAATTATATTGTTTCCCAATGCAATATTTTGTTTCTCCAATGCAATATTAGTGCCTTGAATTGTGGGTTAATGGGGTCAAAAGAAAGATCTAGGACTACCAAACCCTTAGGCATGTAAATCCTCTTACTTCCCAAGGTAAGTAACCTAGCTAGGGTTTGAAAATGAGGGATGTACATCCTCTTACTTGCTCAACAAAAACCCTTGCAAACAACTTTAAAATCTTGATAATTATGGTGGAAACTAGGATAGGGGAGTATATCCTTATACTCCCTATCTAGCCTCAACCTTATCTTGAATTACAAATGATAATAACAAAGTAAAGACCATACCAATATAAGAAAATCCTTTAAAATGCCAAAGTAAACCTCCATAATAGAAAAAGAATGACCTCCAAGAGATAGTGCACCATCATCATCATCAACCATAACCAAAAATTATTATTCCATAACACAAAAGGAAAAATAATATAAGTGTAGTGAAAACTTCAGTCCAAGTACTTCTCACAAGAGGGAGAGTTATGTTAAAATGAGATCTTGTGACCTTTTATCTATAAAAAATGTCACTAAGATAGTTTGTCCACATAATTAAGGGTAAACTATAATACTAGGGGTCAAAAACCCTAATATTTCCCCTTTTACAAAGTAATATTAAACAATTCACTTTAATTTCAGTTTTTGCACAAAGAAAACCCTAGTTTATAAAGACATCATCCCTTTAGGGGACGTTTTGTCACTAGGAGAAAGTCGTTGGTGATGGAGGAGTATAGAATGGATTCCAAAAGCTACTTGTCAAGAATCAAGTGAATTACTTCATGTTCAAAGCTTCAAACCTCTCAAAACATCCTTGTGCCAATGCATGTCAACCTCACCACCAAACCATAACCCCCCTGGGTGACGTTATGCCTCTAGAGGTGACATGTTATCTCTACTAGGAAAAACGTTTGGCATGTGTGGGATAGCTTATGTCATCCACGTCATATTATAGGCCTCCGAGGTTTCATCTCTCTCATCCATCATGCAGACCCTTGGAATCCACCTGTGGAATTCAAGCCCCATGGAAGCCCAAGCTAGGCTTGTTCTTCCAAAATTTTCCACCAACTAGGTCCTACAAATACAGATAAGCACACCCTCCAAGGATCTCAATTCATAACATCATGATAAGTAAATCCAATAAATAAATGATCCAACTAAGCATGTGCATCAAATATTACTATGTCAAACAATTAAGTGCTCAAAGACATTATGTGAGTTGTCGAGCTTGAATATGGGAGGGTTGACGAGGTGTCCTATTGGGTAGATATTTCCCCAGGTCAAGGAGTGTTTCCAAGGGATCCCTCTCTAATCCATGTAAAGTGGATGAAGCGGTTAAGGGCCAAGACTCAATGGGCATGGGGTTCATGATATACAAGGGGTTGTAGTGTCTCATTCATGGGTTCTATTGTAACAAATATTGAAATTTTGGCTTTCAGTCACTTAGGAGAATGAGTGGAAGCATTGGCAGTGGAATGACCACATACATCGAGCATTAAGCCACATGGAGAAAAAGCTCACGAGGCCGGATTTTTTTTTCTTTTTCCATCGGGGATTTGGCCGATGTAGATATTTTAATAACTACAGCCCCAATCTTTTAATAACTACAACCATGATCCCCAAATTCACTAAAGTATTAAAGGATAAGCCAGGTCAAATAAAGATTAAGAAAGATTAATGTTAATAAATCTCATCGTAATTTCACGATTCAAAATTTCTCGCGTCAAGTATTATCGAAGTCCCGACACTTAAATCCACGAAAGGTTAAAGATTGATTTCTAATCGTCATTCATTAAGATATTAAAATGAATGATTATCGTCTAATTAATCCCATCGCGATTTCGCAATTCGAGATTCCCTGCATGTCACAACTCTTGAGGACATGATACTCGAAACCCAAAGGCATGAAAGAGTGCAATGTAAAATCTGAAATATATTTCAAGGATTTTTCCATCGGGGATTTGGTTGATGTGAAGATTTTAATAACCACTACTTTGTTTCCCCAAATCTCGAAAACTTGAAATCGGGACTCCAGTCATAAGCAAAACTACTTTAGAAAAATTCAATTTTTTCAACCGTGGAGAGGTCGTTTTTCACGTTCGAATAGTTGATCGACATATAAAAATCCTAATATGTCCATTGGTGTCTTCATAATTTCATTTTGAGCTTGGTAAGGTAGTAAAAAGTCCCCTACAAGGTGAGGTTTGTTTTCAGAAATATGGCGTTTTTACTATGTTGAGTCATCATTTTCAAATGAGGATTCTGAGCGAATGGAGTATCATTTTGAGAAACGGTTGGATAATTTTGTGCCTAACACATCATATATCATTAGCCTCTTTTAGTTTTCCTACAGGTGTCACATATTGGGATAATCAAATCCATCTCCGAGCCCTAATTTTCGGATTTCATATTTTCCTGTTTTGACACATGTTTGTTAAATGCAGATTTGGGAAAAGTGAAAAGGGGTCTTAGGGAACTGAGAGAGTTTTTTGCTCAAAATAAACATATGCAAAAAATTATGTTTCATTTTATACATATATTTCGTGATTCGAGAGATACAGAGCCATAATCGCAGCCCTAGTTTTTAGTAGTTTGGCCCATTTTCTATGGCAGAAAGTTTCAAGAATTGGTTGTAACTGTTGTTATCTTTTAGATTAGAGAGGATTTCGACCTCAATATATAGATGAGGCATATTTTTAAAATGAAGGGAGAGGAGTAGTACTCTTGGGCTATAGCACTTGTTATCATGTTTAATAAAAGAGTGCACAGGTTATATCAGAGATTCTTGTGATTTTGTTTGCAGAGAATGTATTATTGCTTCATTTTCACATCATTTCACTTGGTTTTATTTCCATTTGCTTCCTGATTTGCAACTATGTTTGTAATGAAATTCATCTGTTTGTTAGATTCTCTATTGCTGGACAGGTTATAGGTTGTTTCTTGCAGAGATATGAAGGTTCATAATTCATCCTTGCTAGATGCTCTGTCCCAACTATCTCTTTCCATTGATTTATGCTTAGAATTCACTCATTGCTAAGTGCTCCTTGCATTTTGATATGTTTTCTCTTTATTATGTTTCCATACCTTTTATAAATCCTTCCCTCTGTAATCAGCTTCTATCTCGCCTCTGCTCCATGGATTTCCATTGTCGAAACACTCTGATTACTTAGTTGATCATTTGACTCCATGACCAATGGACTACTTTCTGGTCCAACCCATCAACCCTAAAAACCCAAAACTTTCTGTTACCCACAAATCTAGCCACTGTTAAGCCTATTGAATATCCTGTTGTGACATATTTTTTAGAGATCCCTCTCGGGTTGGAAGCGGTAGTTTCCAATCAAAAGTGGTTCAAGGTTATCTCAGAATTTACTTGCATGCAACCCAAGTCAAGTCCAAGTGACAAAATTTGTTTCATTTAAAATGTGCTAAGGCTTGGCTCTATTACAACCTAGAACCAACTCTTGAGACAACAGGTTCCTTTGTAGAGGATGTGTGGTACCTTTGTTTGCAATGAAATTTTTTCCAAGCCCATTATTTTTCCATTATTTTTTAAATTCATAAATTTAAGGATAAGTTGAAGGCCACTGCCCTAGCATGGTGTCCATATAATGATAGTGTCACCAAAAAATACCTAGCGGAAATGAGAAGGTTGGCTCATGATATACCCCTTTTCCCTCATCCATCCAACTAAGAGCCATTACCCTATATTGGTGACTAGATGATGGTAATTTCATACCACTAGATATCCATGAACATGATAGGCCAGATCGTGATGAGACCTCCTATCCTCCAAGTAACATTTTAAGCATTCATAATCATATTTCTTATGGGTCCCCCTTTTCTCAAAGATAAGTGTTTCATCGCTTTCTTGGGTGATCCATGGGTGAAGCATATAGAATTTTTATACATAGGATTTTATCTTTTACCCAACAACAATCCCTTTAGGCCTTCATCCCCTTCTTCCCATAGAATGAGGGACAACCCCTTCTTGGTTCAATACACCCTAAAATCCCAAGAGATAACGAAATGGGGGGAAATAGTGATGGAAAGTGGTAAGTATGGTTTGGAATGGTATGATTTTTCTTCAAGGGATTTCCTAGTAGCAAACCCATCCCAAAGGAAGACCACTTACTAGGGCACAATGTCAACCACCACGGTGAAGCAAGGAAAAAGGCATAATGTCTAAGCATATATCATGAAATCTAAAGTAGTCTAGGATACAACATACTCAAATGCCTCAAATATTGAAATAACACTCACCATAATACCTAACTTGTACCTCATGGAGCAAGGCCCATTTCCTCTCGGAAGCCAACTAGTGTGGTAGATTCCATCTAAAAATATACTACCTATGTGTTGGTGAGAAGGGTCTCCATCTATGTAAACGGATATTGCTAGTTATGTAGTCTCTCGGCACTCCATATCTACAACTTGAGGGCCTCAAGACATAATCTCCTTAGTTATCCAGAAAATGGGGATAACATGTGGATTCTACTTGGGGACATGTGTTATTCGTAGAGTGTATGAGAACCACAACATCTCATGGTAGACGTGTGCCTGTCAAAACTCAGAAAAATGGATTAGAGCATCTAGGGTGGTGCTATCACCCTTTATCCATATATAAAATACAAAATGAAAGTTAATCTAGAAAAAGAAAAAAATTTACATCTTTTCAAAAATTTCTAAACTAAGCATGAAATCAATATGCAAGTAGAGTAAAATGAAAATGAAATTCATCTAAACTAATATGAGCAATCAAGATGAAAATGCAGAGGAAATCAAGATGACTTATCTACTTACCTAGGGCCTTGGGGCCTTGAAGATCACATGATGGATGATGTCAGGTGAAGTCATACAACCAATGCAACCAGTTGATCATATCATCAAAGTGTCTCTCCATGTGCTTAATCATATAATACAACAAAGATAAGTTAAGAACATAATAATAATGAGTACAAATAGACATATAATCGATCATGAAATAAAACTCATGGAGATGGGTGGGAGGGAGGAAATCTTGCTAGAAAGAATATCTGCCGCTGTGATCATGCAAGGAATCCTGCTTGAAGTGATAGCCACAAGCTTCATCAATCCATCTATGAAGGAGGATACTATATATAGACGAAGGTTCATATTCATCTACGCATAAAGACTCACTGCTTGTCGAGGATTGAGAGGAAATGAGAGATCGAAAGAATACGGCATGGTCTCTTATAGATAAGGGTAAGAGGTAAGGAACAGGATCAAGTGTAGAAAAACATCGCCTCTTCCCTTGTGAATATTCATGAAAATACTTCCTCTTTGAGGAATGAACCCATGATTGCTCTGAGGTGGCCACTTCCTGGTATTCCTCCAAATTTGAGGATGAAAGTGGCTGAGTGTCCTCGAATAAAACCATAATTATTTCATCATTAGGCTCTGAAACATATGAACCATATGCGTATGAAAAATAGTCTTCTGAAGATGACAACTCAAACCCCTTTTCTTGAGGGGTACCCTCAATGTCATAAATGGGGTTGGTCTCTATTGAAAATGAGATGATCAAAGTCCCACCTACATCTTCCAGTCTGTATGAAAGTTTCTATATGCTCACCAACTGTGTGTAAAGGTTCTTTCACAAGACCATCAACAAAAACGACCATCTCTTTGTTTTCATGTGCAGGAGGAGTAGTAGCATGGACACCATCATCGGGTGGAAGGGTAGATGTGAGTGCTTTGTCTTCATCAAATGAATCATCTGGATCTTCATCATGAGAAAATTCATCGAGCACTTCCTCATTTTCAAGGGAAGGAAACAACTCTTTTATGTGATTCATCATTTCCTTAACAACTCTATTAACATCCTTTTCCTTTCCCATCTACAAAAATTCCATCTTTGAGTCATAACAAGTTCTAGATGAGGGTTCATCCATGGTGCCATAATTCCATTGACCAAAAGGACACCTCAAAGGAGTCACAAGGTGATATCAAGTATCATCAAAGAAGGGAAAAGGGGAAAGAGGGAATAGTGGGTTCATGGAGAGTGGAGTCACCAGACAAGCTTCAAGGAAAACTTATCAAGGGTGGAAAAGGGGGTGTTCTTCAATGGATTCACTAGGAAATCTAAGGGATAGAGGCTTTGGGAGGGAATATTTATAAAGTGGCATTAGGGCGCGAAGAGGATTCAAAATCCTCCCCGTCAACGGTGCCAAAATGTTATTGCACAAACTGTAGGTTGGGAAAATCCCAATCCAATACCAATCGGTGACAACTAAGAGGTCACCTACCCACTTTCACCTTAGGCAGGTATCATCATCATTTTAGAGGTGAGGTAGTCACCTCAAGGGGGGAATCCCGATGACCCTAGGGGGAATGAGATGGAAAAAGATGAAGATGGAGAGGATGTCCCCAAAGGTCAATTCTAAGTGGCATGAAATTCTTGGAAAAGACTCTAGGGAAGGTCCAAGGGTTTCCAAATATTTTGAGTAACCTGCAAATAGTGAAGCACCTACCTGAGACACAAGAAAAACAAGCATATGGTGCAATATAACCAATTGGACAAGAAATTTAAGTTTGTTGTCTCTAATAGAAGTTGTTAGTAACAATGTATATCGTCAATAAAATGGCATAATAAGTTGTGAGATAAATGCTACAAATCAAGTGAAATATACAAGAGATAGACTAGCTAAACACTAGAAAACCTCAAGATTAAAGACCAAGATACTAGCATGATAAGATAAGGTTGTTGTAAACACTTTTCGTAGAAATATATATCATCCTTATGGATGTAACAATCAACTTATTACAGAAAGAAAATTAGCCACTAAAACTCCTCCAAAATTGGCCAAAAAGTGCACTAGGCCAAGAAGTATAAGTGTGCAAACTTTGGGCAACTTCCAACGGTTGATTAGAGAGTTATTCAAGCAATTAGATTAGGTTTTCTGCATCCCTAATGGTTGAATATGTAAATTTGTAACAGAATCAATAATTACCCCTTTGATGGGGATTCCCTAGTGGCTGCGAAGTGCTCTAAGAACAAGGAACACAATCCAAGTTACAAAAAGTTAATTCAACAAGAAATCATGTTTCCCAATGCAATATTTTGTTTCTCCAATGCAAGATTAGTTCCTTTAAGTGTGCATTAATGGGGTCAAAAGAAAGAGCTAGGACTACCAAAAACTTGGGGGTGTAAATCCTCTTACTTCCCAAGGTAGGTAACCTATCTAGGGTTTGAAAATGAGGGGTGTAAATCCTATTACTTCCTCAATAAAAACTCATGCAAACAACTTTAAAAGATTGATAATTATGGTGGAAATTGTTAGCACTATATAATTTCCCTTGGCTGCAGGAGGAAAAATACTAAAGTAACAACAAACCACTTTGGGCTTGGAATATGGCCTTTCCAAACTAGAGAGGGATCTCTCACTGTATATTAGGCTCAATGGCTAGATCTGAAATGGAAAAAAGGTTTTAATATGTGGTTGATAGCAGAGGTGAAAAATAATCCATTGGGCATGGAGTCAAATTTAGTGCAATGGGAACTGTTACTGACTGGTGGTGGAATTCTCAAGGAAGAAGAGGAAATATAATATATGTTTTGATTTATTCCAATTTTTGTAGTATGGGTGAGGAACAAAAATATAGAACCAAATGACTTTGGAGCATCAATCACAGGATGAATTCCAAAGCATTTCAGAGGAAAAAATATGAAAGTACTTAGCAAATATGAAAAAAAAGCATAGCAAATGAATTCTGTAATCAGAAAATTGACGCTAAATAATGAATAAATTTAACATAAAATGGAGAAACATGAGAGAAAACATATACATAAATACAAAGAGGACAAAAAACTCAAAACCTTCCACACAAGAATCTCTATTAAGAGTAATTCTGGACTTCTGACGGATATTCCATTAAAACTCAAAATTACACAAGTGCTCAAAGAGATGTATCTTCTACACTTTTTTCCAAACCCCTTAGTCAATAAAAATTACAAATATGTATAGAAAATACTCTTCCCCAAGTTGAGGAGGTCGAGCTGAACTACTTCCCAAAGTTGTATCTGGTTACAAAATTATAGCAACAGGTTTAGAACTGCCTGCTAGGAAATAGGAATCAATTTTATGGAAAATGGGGGTCAAAGATAGAATCATATCTCTCAAGTAATGATATATTTTACAAAAATGAGAGAGGTTTTTGTATATGAACCCATTATTGAGAAAAACCTCTTTCCTTTTTCAAAAATTCCTATCCATAGTGTCGGGATCCACACCCAAAGATAATGACTAAAACATGAAATCATTAAATGTTTAAATTTCAAAAATAGGTTGTAAAGATCCATTCGAATATTCGAAAACACGACACCTGTGAAGAAATTGAGAGATGTTTTTATGAATGGGCTCATCCTTGACAAAAGCCTCTTTCATTTTTAAAATATTCATTTTCATTTGGACATAAACTCAGTTTGAAGTTTACTGCAAAACTAGTCATTTCTAGAACTTATGCAGCGAACTTGCACAGTGAACTTGCATAGCAAACTTGCGAAGCGAGGTTCCTTTTGACATTTTATTCTATTGTTTGGATTTTATTGATGGATTAAGGTCAATGATTGATATTTTACACTTGATATGATGATAAGAAACCCAAGGACCAATTCATTACCCTTTCAAACATCATTTTCTTCAACATCCTAATATATGTCAAACACTCGATTCAGACTTTGACCCTTGATAAAATTATAGGACACTAGAATTGGCTCCAACGGGGATGTTATCCTCCATGTGAGGCATCAAATAAATCACTAACCAGTTTCCTTCATCCATTGGGATGTTCTCAACCTACAAACTGACTTGTTTTCTTCTCCAACTAAAATCAAACCCACTTTCCAGCTACTAACAGAAAACTGAAGCTGACAACATTCACATTGTAAACTCAAACTGGAATTGAAAAAGTCACTATTGCAAACTGATTACTATTGAAAACTGGAATATGCACACATTTAAAACCATACTGCTAGAATCCTAATTCAAACAAATTCTTTCCCAACAAGCTTATTAGTACAACAGTCCTACTCTAATCAGCTGAGAAAACTGTTGAATTCAAGTGATCTCATATTTCCAATGTAACCAATCAAACAAATGGCTAGTTGAATGGACTTTGATTTGATTCTCTCCAAAATGAAAGAAAATCTTAAAAGATGGCAACTCAATATGAAATATAAATCCACCTTCAAAGTTTATGAACTCTGCAAAATTCACTTTCCTTAATGATTCCAACAAAACTACAAAAGAATATTCAAAATAATGATACACTACCTTGTCTTGAAGGTTATCAAAAAGACAAGCATTCCCTTCGTTTACAACTATTAATTGTTCTATGTCATCCAACGCAAGATCCTTTTCAAAATGAAAGAAAACAATATGTTCATCAAGCTTATTATTTGCATCAGGGAAAATAATAATGTGTTCTTGAAAATCTTTAATTGAGGCAGCCACATCATCAATTGCAAAAATGTGCACAAATGACCCTTCATGGATATCAATAGGAGTGTCATCTTGATTTTCAGGAGAACCGAGACAAACAAATTCATGCACATTATTCTCTTTCCACTCTGACTCTGTGATACAAATGTGATAGGCTGATGTATTCATTTCCTGAAATTCTATGTCATATGATGGCTTACTATCTAAAGTTTCTATAGATGCAATTTCATAAATCTGATTTTGAAAAACCTTTTCTTGAAACAAAGATTCAAAAAATTCATAATCTGAAGAAACATATGAATGGTTATCCTCATACTCTGGATGACATAAAGGTTGGCAAGGTTGCTGCAAATTTTCAACAAATTCAAGAGATAGAACATGGCTTTCATCATCAAAATTCGGATCATTTCACCTTCAGTCAAAGGGGAAGATATTGTTTGTTGAAAATCAACTTTGTCTTCAAAACTATTATGCTCTAGTTTATGTTCCTGATGTTGAAAACGATTTTCATAAATGGCCTCTAAAATTTCCTCATCCATGAACTCATGATCTTCATAAGAATTCTCCAAGTTTTGAATAAAACTTTCAAAATGATGACAATAGTCTTGAACCAATAACAATGATGGATAGGATCTTTTATAATTTACAAAAAATATTGTATGAAAATATTGCAATGAATAAAAACTTGTAGGTGGTAAATTTTCATACCATTGTTTTTCCTTTCCCTCCAAGGTGACCATGAATATCTTCATCAAGCAGCCTTCATGAAATTGAACCTTTAGCTTATGCACATGCATATGAAATTTAACCAAGTTAAGAGCTATATCGTTTCCTTTTCCATCTTTGAATCTAGGTAGATATGTCTGCCAATCTGTGTAAGGAATTCGATTTGGGAAACCAAGAATGTGAACAAGATTCATAGGAGCATACCTTGTAGATCTGGACTCCATCTTCGGCCAGTGGAGTCACCATGAAAGCTCTGAAATTTGAATTCTTATGAAAATGGAGTCTCCGGGTGGATTATTTACAATCTCCTTGTGTCTGATTGTTGTCCACCATCAACAATCAGATATGAAAATTTTCATTTCTCCCAAGGAAAATTTCACCTTTGGTCCTCGACAACGGTGAAAAAATGTTAGCACTCTGTAATTTCCCTTTGTTGTGGGAGGAAAACTACAAAGGTAACCACAGACCACTCCGGGCTTGGAATCTGGCCTTTCCAAAATAGAGAGGGATCTCTCACTATATATTAGGCTCAATGGTCAGATTTGAAATGGAAATAAGGTTTTAATATGTGGTTGATGGCAGAGGTGAAAAAGAATACATTGGGCATGGAGTCAAATTTAGTGCAATGGGAACTATTAGTGACTGGTGGTGGAATTCTCAAGGAAGCAGAGGCAAGATAGTAGATTTTTTGAGTTATTCAAATTGTTGTAGTATGGGTGAGGACCAAAAATATAGAACTAGATGACTTTGGAGCATCAATCACGGGATGAATTTGAAAGCATTTCAGAGGAAAAAATATGAAAGTACTTAGCAAATATAAAAATAGAGCATAACAAATGAATTTTGTAATTAGAAAATTGATGCTAAATATTGAAGAAATTTAACATCAAATGGAGAAACATGAGATAAAACATACATAAAAACAAACATGACAAAAAAACTCAAAACCTTCCACACAAGAATCACTGGTAAGAGTAATTCTAGACTTTTGACTGATATTCCATTAAAACTCAAAATTACACAAGTGCTCAAAGAGATGTATCTTCTACACTTTTTTCCAACCCCCTTAGTAAATAAAAATTACAAATATATATAGAAAATACTCTTGCCCAAGCTGAGGATTTCGATCTCAACTACTTCCCAAAGTTAGATATGGTTACAAAATTATAACAACACATTTAGAACTGCCTACTAGGAAATAGGAATCAATTTTCTGGAAAATAGGGGTCAAAGATAACATCATATCTCTTGAATCATGATAGAGGTTACAAAACAGAGAGAGGTTTTGTATATGAACCCGTTCTTGAGAAAAACGTCTTTCATTTTTAGAAAATTCCTCTCCAGTGTCTCGGGATCCGTACCCAAAGATAATGACTAAAATAGGAAATCATTAAATGTTTAAATCTGAAAAATAGGCTGTAAAGATCCATTTGAATCTTCCAAACCATGACACCTGTGAAAAAAATGGGAGAATTTTTTGTGAATGGGATCATTCTTGACAAATTCCTCTTTCATTTTTTAAATATTCCTTTTCATTTGGAAATAAACTGAGTTTGAAGTTGACTGCAAAAACAGTCATTTCCAGAACTTGTGCAGTGAACTTGCATAGTGAACTTGCGGAGCGAGATTCCTTTTGAAATTTTCTTCCATTGTTTGGCTTTGATTGATGGCTGAAGCTCATTGATTGATAGTTTGAAACTCGATATGATGATAAGAATCCCTAGGACCACTTCATTACCCTTTCAAATTCCATTTTCTTCAAAATCCTAATATATGTCAAACACTCGATTCAGACTTTGACCCTTGATAAATTTATAGGAAACTAAAAAAAACTAGGATAGGGGTGTATATCCTTATACTCCCTATATATCCTTTTGCCAAAACAAACTTAACTTGAAATACAAGTGATAATAACAAAGTAAATACCATACCAATCCAAGAAAATCCTTTAACATGCCAAAGTAAACCTCCACAATAGAAAAAGAATGACCTCCAAGAGATAGAGCACCATCATCATCATCAACCATAACTAAAAATCATTATTCCATAGAACAAAAGCAAAAATACTCCAAGTGTAGCGAAAATTTTAGTCCAAGTACTTCTCACAAGAGGGAGAGTTATGTTAAAATGAGATCTTATGATCTCTTATTTATACAAAATGTCACTAAGATAGTTTGTCCACATAATTAAGGGTAAACCACAAGAATAGGGGTCAAAAACCATAATATTTCCCCTTTTAAAAATTAATATTAAAAAATTCACTTTAATTTCACTTTTTGCACAAAGAAAACCCTAGTTTATAAAGACGTCACCCCTTTAGGGGACGTTTTGGAAATAGGAGAAAGTTGTTGGTGATGGAGGAGTATAGAAGGGATTCCCAAGCCACATGTCAAGCATCCAAGTGGCTGCCTTCATGGTAAAAGCCTCAAACCACTCAAAACATCCTTGTTCCAATGCATGTCAACCTCAGCACCAAACCCTAGCCCCCACTAGGTGACGTTATGCCTCTAGAGGTGACATTTTGTCTCTCCTAGGAAAATCGTTTGGCATGTGGGGGATAGGTTATGTTGTCCAAGTCATATTCTAGGCCTCTGAGGTTTCATCTCTCTCATCTGGCATGCAGATCCTTGACATCCACCTATGGACTTCAAGCCCCATGGAATCCTAAGATAGGATTGTTCTTCCAAAACTATCCATCAACTAGGTCCTGCAAAGACAAATAAGCACGCCCTCCAAGGATCTCAATTCATAACATCATGATAATTAAATTCAATCAATAACTGAGCCACCTAAGCATGTGCATCAAAGATTATTGTGTCAAATAGTTAAGTGCTCAAAGACATTATGCAAGTTGTCAAGATTGAATATGGGAGGGTTGACAAGGTGTCCTATTAGGTATATATTACCCCAGGTCAAGAAGTTTTTCCAAGAGATCCCTCTCTAAGCCATGTAAAGTGGATGAAGTGGTTAAGGTCCAAGACTCAATGGGAATGGGGTTCATGACATACAAGGGGTTGTAGTGTCTCATTCATGGGTGCCTTTGTAGAGGGTGTGTGGTACCTTCGTTTGCAATGCACCTTTTTCCAAGCCCATTATTTTTTTATTCTTTGTTTCTTTTATAAATTTAAGGATAAGTTGAAATCCACTGCCATGGTGTGGTGTCTAGATAATGAAAATTTCACCCACAAATACCTAGCATAATTAAGAAGGTTTTATTGTGATGAGACCCCATTTCCCTCAACCATGCAACTGAGAACCATTACCCTAGTTTGGTGACCATATGATGGTAATGTCATACCACTAGATATCCATGAACATGTTAGGTCGGATCGTGATGAGACCTCGTATCCTACAACTAACCTTTTAAGAATTCATGATCATATTTCTTGTGGGTCCCTCTTTTCTCAAAGATAAGCATCTCATTTCTTTCTTGGGTGATTCTTGAGTGAAGCATCTAGAAGGCTTATACATAGGATTTTATATTTTACCCAAAAATAATCCCTTTGGGCCTTCAACACCTTCTTCCCATAGAATGAGGGACAACCCTTCTTGGGTCAATACACCCTAAAATCCCAAGAGATGAGGAAATGGGGGGAAATAGTAATTTAAAGTGGTAAGTATGATTGAGAATGGTATGATGGCTCTTCAAGGGATTTCCTAGTATAAAACTCATTCCCAAGGAAGACCGCTTACTAAGGAACAATGTCAACCACCAAGGTGAAGCAGGTAAAAAGGCACAATGTCCAAGCATATGCCATGAAATCTAAAGAAGTCTAAGATACAACATACTCGAATGCCTCAAATATTGAAATGACACTTACCATAATACATGACTTGTACCTCATGGAACAATGCCCATTTCCTCCTAGAAGCCAGCTGGTGTGGTGGTGTCATATAAAAATCTATGAACTATGTGGTGGTGATAAGGGCCTCCATCTGTGAAAAATGATACTGCTAGTCGTGTAGTCTCTTGGCACTCCATATCTACAACCTAAGGGCCTTGAGACATAATCTCCTTAGTTATCGACAAAATGGGGATAACATACCCCACCAACTACCAACTCATAAGGAGATAGGATTCAACCCTCAGGATCCAGTACAGAGGAGCAGCGTCCCTAGGATAGTTCATAGGAGATCAGACTTTAGAGGAGGTCAACACATGTAGAGGGAACATATGGCTCTAGATATTATATGGACTCATAGGGATTCAAGCTTAAGAGGGAGCATGTAGACTTAGAGTGATCAGAGAGAGTTAGTGGCTTAGATACTTTCATTCAAAAAGTATTCCTCCTCAAATTCATATGGGAGGGAGAGATATCTTCCAATACTGACATATAGGTGTCATCAATTGAGGAGGCTAGATTGAAGCTTCAGAGGCTTCGAGGAGATATGATATCTCCTAGGAGGATTCCCTTGTTTCAATAACTGAGGAGGAAGCCATTCAGAAGGACTGAGATATGGATTTTTCCTTGGTTCCAAGACTAGAAGGGAATTCATTGGTGACTTCCAAGTTTATCTACAAGATCAAGCATGTTGTAGATGGAAGCATAGAGATGTACAAAGATTTATTTGTGGCCATATGATTCTCCCAGCAATAGGTAAAATATTATTATGAGAAACTTGCTCTACTATCCAGAAGAAATGTACATAGAGAAACCACAAGATACATGAGAAGGATTCCCATGTATACATATTGAAGAAGGCTTTGTATGAGCTTAATCAGGTACCCAACGCAGGATATGCCAGACAGTTATTTTGATGATCTTGGGGATGGTTTCCCCTTGATATTGGATGACTTTTTTCTTATAGGGGATGAAAATATCACAAATGGGTGCAAGAGGGAACTCACTTTAGAGTTCGAGATGAAGGATCATGGTATTCTACATTATTTCTTGGGATTGGAGGTGTGGCAGAGGCTAGATGAGATTTTCCTTAGCCAAGGAAAATATATTGTTGAGATCTTGCAGAGATTCAGGATGATGGACTGCAAGTCCAAGGCCACACCTATGATGACAAATATGAAGTTGTTCATTTAGGTTTTTGTGGTGAGAAATACGTTCAGAGATTGTCGGAAGAACCACAGTATTTAAGACATCTTATCGTCGATGTTTCGGATCCATAACAGGATCCATCATCAGGACCAAAAAAGTCTGAGAAAGATATTGAGAGAAGAGCCTTTATTAAATAGTGAAGAGGCGGGTGAAAGAACTACGTTTTGGCTGGGTGAAACCCTCTTTTTTAGGAGAAATTTAGGGTTGACCGGGAGTTTTAGTAAAAACTATATTAATTTTATGTTGATTAAGGTTTAATAATGAGGAAACCCTAGTATTAAGGAGGTACAATTAATCTTAAGTTACTCTGACTAAGCGATGTTAGTTATTGTCAATATTAATGTTAGTTAAATATAGGTTGGAATAAAGAGGTAAACCCTAGGTTTGAGGAAGTTAGTGTTAGTTTGACTAATTAAAGCTAGTTTTAGGTTCAAAATATTAATATTAAATTATAAGGCTAAAATAACCTATATGGTATATGGTTAAAGAGGGTTTCACCCAGCCAAAACGTAGTTCTTTCACCCACCTCTTCACTATTTAATAAAGGCTCTTCTCTCACTATCTTTCTCAGACTTTTTTGGTCCTGATGATGGATCCTGTTATGGATCCGAAACCTCGACGACAAGATGTCTTAAATACTGTGGTTCTTCCGACAATCTCTGAAAATATGAAGTTATTGAGAGATTCATATTCAGATTTGGTGGATCCCACAATGTAAAGACAATTGATCGGATCCTTGATGTACTTGGTTAACACCAGGTTTTACATATGTTTTGTAATGAATACTTTGAGTCAATACATGGTTGAACCCAGACATGTACATTGGATAGTAGTGAAAAATGTGTTGAGGTAACTACATGGTATGATTGGATATGGATTGAGATATGTCTTGGATATAAAAATGAATTTGCAGGGTTATACAAACTTTGACTGGGAAGGGAGTACAATGGACTGGAAAATCACCTTAGGGTGTTTCTTTAGTTTGGGATCAAACATGATCTCATGGTTGAGCAAGAAGAATATGTCAGTGGTACTCAATACAATAGAGGCAGAGTATATTGCAGCTAGTGTTGCAAGTCGTGAAGCAGTGTGGCTCTAAAAGTTGCTTGTAGAGTTATTTGATCTAGAGTTGGAGCCAACTTTGATACATTGTGACAATCAAAGTTATGTGAAGTTGTCATAGAATCATTTGTTTCATGAAAAGTTGAATAATATAGAGATCAAATACCACTAAATATGAGACATGGTGCAGAGAGGAGTTGTGGAGCTCTGTTACATATCCATTGATGAGAAGATAGCAGACATTCTCACCAAGCCTCTGTCAAGAGTGAAGTATGAGTACTTTAGAGACAAGCTTGGCGTGATGCAGAATGTCCACCCTTGTTGAGAGGGAGGCATGTTGTTTCTCCTCCAGATATCTTTCCCCTCTGGCCAAGGGTTTCTCAGATCAGTCATGTGAGGTGACTGAGGGAGTAATGTATATCCAGATACAGATCTTTCCTATGCCATGTGAGGTGGCTAGGTGTGAATAAGATCTATATCAAGACTTGCCTACGCCATGTGAGGTGGCTAGGTGTGAATGGGGCTATGTTCATAGTCTTTCCTACAACATGTGAGGTGGGTAGGTGCAAATAAGACTATTGGGAGAGGAAAAACATCACAATCTGGTACAGGTCTTTCATATGCCATGTGAGGTGACTAGGTGTGAATAAGACTTGTGGCAAGTCTTCCCTATGACATACGAGGTGGGTAGGTGAGAATAAGAATTGGAGCATGGTATTGGACCATGGGATAGCCTCTCTTAAGGCATGTGAGGAGGCTATGTGTTAATAGGGCTATGGAGGTTGTCTTTCCCATACCATGCGAGGTGGATGGGTGTGAATAAGACTGCAAGAAAAGAAGAAGGAACATCATAGCACAATCACGAGGAATATGGAAGTGGTTGTGTACCACTATGATAGTATTTGTGTACTACTATGACTTGGAAACAATTGTGTTCCATTGGATGACAATGTAGTATTTGTTTTCTACTAGTTGATTTCCATGTGGTTGTAGAGACTACTAGACTACTTGGAAGTATATGTGTGCTAGTGATTGATTGTAGCATATTCAAAGAGATTGTGGCATATGATTTGAACTATCGATGGCATGGTATTAGTTGTGTGCTACTAGTTGATTGTAGAGTAGTCAGTGGACTATTGGATGAATACATTATGGAAAGATACCTCCCTAGCTAAGAGGGAGTGTTGATGTTTTGGTAGCTGGGAGAGGTATTTTCCTCCTAGAAAACTTTTCTTAGAGAAGAAGAAGATTCCAGAAGTCAAAGGAAGACCATTGAATAGTTGAAGAACACCCCAGAAAATAATAAAGTGAAACAAAATACCACAGAAGAGAAGTCGGCCCACAAGAAATAATAATAAAGTGGAAATATAATTTCCAGGAAGAGAAGTTGGCTCACATAAAAGAATAAAGTAAATCTAAAGACCCAAAATAAGAAGTCGGCTCTAAACAAGTGTCCATATTAATATAAATACAATTCTGGGTTAGTTCATTTGTACAGACAAATAGTACTCCTTCTGGAGTGTGCACTAGGCAGTTGCAGTGGTTTCACTATTTCTGGTCTCTAGTTCTCTTGGAGAGTGCACCCCGCTTGGGGAAGGATATTTTTGGTGGATATTGGTGATTTATCTTATGCACTACCTCTGGAGGAGTTGTGATAAGGTTGTGTTGTGCTATTAAGTTGCTTCATGCCAGTTATTAGTTGCAATAGCAGTTGCAGTTACTAGTGGCACTGGCTTTGTGGTGCAAGTTCTAGTGATGTGCCTATCTTGGTGCCATCTCTGTGGTGTGCTATCTTGGTACCATTTTTGTGGTGTTGATTGTTTACCCTCGCCAGGGTTTTCCAAGAAGAAGAGATAAGTATTTTTTATCATGGTTCTTCATTGTTGGTTTGCTCTTGTGATTAGATCTTGTTCATGGTTGTATTGGAATATTCTCTCTAAGAAAAGTTGGTTGGGTTTTTCCCTGAGTTTGGGGTTTTCCTCAGATAAATATTTGTGCCTTCTTGTGCTTGTTTATCTATTTCTTATATATTTCAGTATATGATTATTGAATGTTAAAAGAATATAAAAATGCTATGGTAAATCAAATGTTAACGAAACTAATGAAAATACAACATTTGGGTCAAAATTGAGACTAGGGCATGCATTTGAGGCAGAGGCAATTTTGCATTAAAATTTATATGAAATCTCAATTATAGGTGCATGGAAGAAACCTCTCTTGTTTTTCAATTGAACTTTATATGCATAGGTAAATTTACCATTTATGTAAACTCCATCTTAAAACTTATAAAACAAGTTTTAGATCTATGCGAAAGCTTGGGCGTGGATTTTTATTTGTCACTTATTACAATTTAGACCTTGCAAATTACAAGAAAAACTTTGTCTCTTTTTCACAACCACCCTTTTTAAACTCAGAATTGTAAAATAAACAACATGAATAGGTCTACTATGATAAACCACATCCCCAACAACTTGCAAAACTCAAATCCAAGGTATAATACAACATTGGGCAGGTTTGGGCATAAACAATAGAGCCCAACCATATGCCCTTTGGATCTTAATTAAGGTTACACTGGACAAACAGATTAAGAGGCTACATGTATTTGGTGACTCCAAACTTCTGATGGACTGGGAAAATGGTAAAAGAAACATTTCTAACTTGGAGTTGGGGCCTATTTTCAATAGGATTATGGAAAATAAAATAGTTTTTGAAGAGGTGTCCTTTCCTCATGTTTATTGAGAATTCAACCACAAAGCTAATCAATTATCAAAGGAGGCATTCATTTTGGAGGAAGATTTTTTGCTTGTTCATGAGATTAAGGACCATACTCCTACATATTCGATATTCTTAAATATTCTTTATGAATGTATTTTTTGTCTTGTTTTAATTTGTGTTTATGTAAAGTTATAACGAGTTTGTCTCATGGTTTTGTCTTGGCATCAATACAAAGTTGTGGAGCTATTTGTTTAAAGAGTGACATGTATAAGGATGATTGTAAGAGTCAAAATCACAAGGATAGGCTAGTCTTATATGATAGAGGCAATCTATAAAGACAATGGTTGCTAACGTTAAAAGTAGAAGGGATCTCGTTAATGTGTATTTGATTTCCACTAGAAATATCAATACAATGATTTGTGTCTCATAAAAAAAAAACTTAAAGATGAATTAAAGATCACTTAAAGGTTGCAGATAATCATTAAAGATCACAACAATCATCACATATAAGACAATTAAGAGACAAAAACAGTGTCAATCTTCCATTAATTACTTATAAATATAGAAGTATCTTTATGTGACATGCATCATAGATACAATCTCTATTACAAAACTGGGCAAACTGTAATACATATTCTACAACTTTCTCCTCTTCGAAGATTCCTCCTGAGAATCTCTATCAAGCCTCTAATTCGTTATCTCTCTACTTACAACCTTATATATTATGTTCCCTATGGGGACCACTGTGACCCATAGGTCACTTACATAAGTGGATCATAACTAACTTTACATGTATTCACAGGTCCTCGAGCCAGTTGTTACAATTTTGGGACAATGCTTAGTACTTGAGGCACACTCTTCCTTGTTGCAGTTAGTTGTTCATTGCAATCGATATTCATAAGGGTGTTTTATCTAGTCACCAACTTCACATTGTGGGGTGGTGCTAAAGAAGCTTACAATGCAAATGGGTTCCAAAATTCGTAATGCACCGAAGAGTCTAATGGAAGATACATAATGTGGTAAGGATATGGGGGGTGCACCACTAGGTGGGAAGAGAGAAGGAGAAGTATCATGGATGAGCTTGAGGTAGAATATTATTGTGGGGGTGGACAAGATTGATACAACTACCATGATATCTTATACCTGGGTCAAACACCTTCAATGCCCATTTGGACCGACTAACCCAGACATATTCCTTCTGGAGAAATACTTTGTCTCTTGTCTCTTTATACTATTACATTCCCTTGAAATTATTGGCATCATCAATTCCTCCCCTCAACATGTCCTCCATTTCCTTTGGTCCTCCCACAGTTGTTGGAGACTCCCCCTTTCTTTGTCTCGAGGCCTCCTAGACTGTCAAAATTGATGCAACGTGTTTCTTCTTGACCAATGGCACCATTCTCATACAGGTGCATTATTGTGACCTTTGAGCCTACCATTTGAATCCTTCCCAAGTTTCCCCCATGGAGGGTGCACCACTAGGCGGGAAGAGAAAAGGGGAAGTATTAGGGATGAGCTTGAGGTAGAATATTATGGTGGGGATGGACATTACTGATACAAACAAGATATATTTTTACCAATTGTTATGGTATTTTTGCTAAACAACTTCCATGATATACTATACCTGGGTCAAACACCTTCAATGCCCATTTGGCCTGACAAATCGGGACATATTCCTTCTAGAGAAATACTTTGTCTCTCGACTCTTTATACTGTCACATTCCCTTAAAATTGTTGGCATCATCGATTCCTCCCATCAATATGTTCTCCATTTCCTTTGGTCCTCCCATTGTTGTTGGAGACTCTCCCTTTCTTTGTCTTAGGGCCTCCTAGACTATCGACATTGATGCAGCATGTTTCTTCTTGACCAACGACACCATTTTCATACAGGTGAAATATTGTGACCTTTGAGCCAACCACCTAAATCCTCCCCAAGTTTCCCCCATGGTGGCATAGTCTAAACATTCTAAGATTAATTGGCATTTTTCACTTGAATACGGGGATCTAAATCTAGGAAAAATCAAAATTTAATGTTGTTTAACTCGCATTTATGAATGCATAAATGGATTCAACATCCTCAAAAACCCCTAGGGCACTTGTATTATACAAACTTAACCATTCAACATGCTACTTATAATTCCATGGACTATTGTCCCTTCTTTATACAAAGGGGTAACTCTGGTACATGGCAGTACTGGTCAGGACCAACCATCATATGACTTCACTAGTAACATTAACTAACATATGACTTAAAATTTGCTCATAGACTATCTGGTAGCACAATTGATCTAGGTCAGGTACTATCCATGCTTCCCACATCATTCAAAATTCTAATATGTACTATGTTCATCCATTAATCCTTGTAATTTCCAATCATATCTCTTGCCCATTCATGTTTAATTGACGTCTTGAGATAGAGCGGGCATAATGGACATTTTTAGACCCCATAGCAGGCATAATTGACGTCTTGATCGAGACAATGTGGGCATAATAAGCCCATGATGAACATTTTTATCCCCCTAGATGGCATAACTAAGGCCCAATTAAGTTCCAAACACACCCATGAGATAAAAATTTCCTGACATGGTAGTGCCTATTGATATTATGGTAGTTTCGGGAGGTATTTACCTCCGTGTGTAAACCTAACGAGAATAGAATATTCTAGAAAGAAAGAAGAAACCCTAATGAGCTTGCTAATAACACTAGAAGACATGTCATCTCAAGAAGATAACTTGTATTAGGTTATTAGCCTCCAAGAGAAGAAGTCGACTAGAAGAAATATTATATACTAAAGAATTAGTACCCAGAATGAGAAGTCATCCTAGGCAGTTAGCCAGAATTAGTATAAATACAAGAGGCCAATCTTCATTCTGACAGGCATTCTTAGAACTGTAGATCTCACTTGTGCGTACTACAACTAGCCAGTTTGTGTGCAAGTTTGGAGGAGAAGTTATCGTTGCATCTACTGCAGCTAGCAGATTACGTTTTGGCTTGGACTATCTCTTGGTTATGGTTTGGACTATCTGATCAGCTCTTGTTTGGTGCGTCGTTCTTGGAAAAATTTGTTCTACCCTTTGTTTGGCTATCTAGCCTAGGGTTTGCTTCCATAGTGATTCTTTGTCAAAGTTAAGGTGCTTGGAGGGTGGCTTCAGCCTATGGTTGGGTGACAATTGTGATATTTTCTATGGTAAAATGAGCACATCCATCATATTCTAACAGGTTATGGGCCCACAACCTCTTTCATTCAGTCTAACCATTGGAAGGGAGCATAGCCATAAAGGATATTAATCTCGTTGAAGAATTGTCGCTAGGGTTTCTAGCAGGAGCAGTCACCAAAGCACTGTCGCTAGGGTTACTAGCATGTGTAGTTGTAGAAACCCTAACCCTCTCATTGAGGCACCTTAAGTGAAGGGATTGACCTAATTTCCAAATAGACCAATGCGCCCTAGCCTAGTGCATCTCATGGTACTCTCAGCAAGCCAAGACGTCAAGTTTGAGTTTTTGGTCAAATCTAGGGCTAACCAAGTCAAAGAAGCCATGATTTACTCTATGAAGTCAGAAAACAAGTTATATGGAAATTCTAACTTCAGAGCGTGGAAGACAAGGATTTACCTCATTCTTTCCAAGAATAGAGTGTTGGATATCGTGAAAGGAAAGATCCTGGAACCAAAGTTTGAAGAAGGAAAAGAGAAGGAACCATAGAATGTTGCAGTTATGGAAAAGTTCAAAGACGGTAATATCAATACCATGAGTATCATAGTGGACTCTATAAAAGACCTCTTGATACCCTACATCTCCCATATTGACTCATCGAAGAAGATGTACGATACCCTAACAAACGTCTTCTAAGTCAGAAACATTGGACAAGTAATGAGTCTAAAGAATGAGCTCTATGAAATGAAGATGAATGATGATGATAGCATAACATCATACTTTGTGAAAATATCTTAGTTAAGAGATCAACCACAATATATTGAAGGGATCATTTCAAAGAAGGAATTGGTAAACATAGTACTCAATGGTCTTCCCAAGATGTGGGATGCATTTTCCACAAGCATGAACACAAGGAAGGAGTTTCCTACACATGAAGAACTTTGGACTTGCTATGCTCAATAAGAATCAAGGATCAGTGCAAAAGAGAAACCCCAAAAGAAGTATGATGATCAAGCCTTCACAGCAAGGTTCAAGGATTTCAGGAACAAAAAGAAGTTTGGCTCTAGGAAGAAAACAAATCAAGAGAAAGATATGTCAAGGATACAATTCTTCAATTGTCAAAAGTATGGTCACTACTAGAATCATTGTCCTGATTTAAAGAAAAGGAATGAAACACACAAAGCATTAGTTGCCAAAGAAAGGGAACCCTCAAAGAAAACAAAGTAGGACAAAACAAACTTCTTCTTCTAAGACAAGGTAACAATACTCTTCATAGTTCTTGTACATACCATGTTTTCGGTACATATATTGCATATATATATTTTAGAAGATAATATGTTCAAAGAGAAACTATTCTTATGGAAGAAAAACAAGAGAAGGACTGCTATCACTATGACTATAAGGCAAGCTACAAGATAATCTGAAATCAGAAACAAACCTAGAAGAAGTAAAGACATAAAGAAGTCAACAATCAAGAGGAAATTGGAAAAAGATTTGTAACACTTTGTAGAAGGCAATAAGGATGGAGATGGAAGCATGGACTCTCCTATATGGAGGGAGCTGATTATATATTACCAAAAGAAGAGCTTGCATTCATACATGAAGCAAGGATTAGGATAGAGCTAATCCTATGATCCATTAAAGGTGATAAAGTATATATCCATGATAGCAACCATGAAAAGAAGTACATGTTCAGTTTGACCTTAGAAGAAGTCTTCTTTGAAAAGAATCCTTCAAACGCATCCCTAGTTATCCATCCACATTCATGAAAGGAAGAAGCTGGAATCTTCAGAGCATGGAATCTATAGAAAACTCCATGGACCGAAGATCTAAAGAAGAACATGAAGATTCCAAGAAAGAAAGAAAAGCCATAACAAATAGTCATTGTATCAAGAATCACAATATTACTAGCTTGATATGAACTCACTAAAATCAATCAAGAAGAGAAACTAAAAGTTGTGATGAAGAACAGTGTATGGAAGACTTATGAATATAAGCATTACGAGATCTAGAACTAGAGGTTCTCCCAGATGGAGGGAGAAGACTATGATGATTGTGTGTTCCAGTAAACCAGACATACCTCTACATAAGCCAGTATATCATCTGCAATATCCATAGGTTGGAGTTTACATGTAAAGAAACCTCAAGGCTTTGAGTTATACCAGAAAGAGACCCTTGTATGCAGATGGAAGAACACAACTTGGTGGAGAATATCCAATGCACAACAGAAGCGTGGTGAAGACTTTTTATAATAGATATATTGTATCATAATGACTACTCAGAATATCATGATGATGGATTTCTAATCCATGACAAAGATCTCATGATGACAGAAAAAGTGCCACATGGATATTTTCCAGTTTAAGCCTTTCCACGATTTTATGAGCTACCAGGAAAAAAAAGAGTTGAATTCAACTATGATATACTATAATGATCAAAGTTATATGAAGCCTTCAGAGAAAACCAATGTTCCAAAAAGACCGAAGTACATTGAGATCAAGCATTACATTCTCTGTGATGAAGTCTAGAAAAGAGAAGTGGATCTCCAATATATATCTCCACAGATGAGAAGATAAGAAGATATTTTGGTAAAGCCTCTATCCAAGATGAAAGAGTTTGCGTACTCAAGCTAGAGCTCATGGAGACAACTTCCATATTGAAAAAGGAAGAGATGACTCCCAGGTTGGGAGGGAGCACTGATGTGTTATTGATTTATGGACAGTCATTTTTCAGTTTAAAAAATGGTCCAGGATGATAAGTTCCTTTCCAGTTTGGAAATTGGCTTGAGATTTCTAATGGACAAGCATTTTCCAGTTCGGAAAATGGTCCAGATCAAATGGTCATTTTCGTAATGAAAATGGCTCGATGGATTGTTGATGTACCATAGACAGTGGTTTTCCATTGTGGTTAGCATGGGGAATGGTCTAGGACAATCTCTCTTCTTGATGGTTAATCAAGAAGACTAGTCCGCCTCACCGAACAATCATTCTTTCGAGGATCACAATTGTGAGAAGATTTGAAGAATGGTCTGTTTTGGAGGTTGGTGCAGGACATTCATTTCCTTTGGAAATGGTTCAGACAATCATTCCTTAGGGAACATTCATTCTCTCGAGGTTTCACTTTGTTTAGTGCCGGAGGAATGGCCTAGGGTGGGTAATGGTCTAGGTTCAACAATCAGGGACACACATTCCTTAGGGCAGACTCATTCTCTCCAGGTTGCACTTTGTTTAGTGCCGGAGGAATGGCCCATGGTGGGGAATGGTCCAGGCTTAGAAATCAAGACAATTATTCTTCCCTGCTTGAGAAGAATAGTCCATATAGCTCATCATTGATGTTTAACTTTTTGAGGGCAGATGCTCTTCCAGATCTCGCAGATGTGAGTGGAATAATGGCCCAGATGATTCAGTTTATATCATAACAATGTTTTCTATTCAGGTTGATATCAGATGATTTTTATGGAGATTGTATGTCTCTGGATAGTAGATGCATGCTACTATGGTGGATGTGTTCCACTGATTATGATTATAGGGCATTGATCAAGTATCTGTGTGCTTCTTAGCATGGTAGTGTACCACTGGATTGTGGTTGTGTACTACTATGGATAGACACAGTTGTGTTCTATTGAATGATATTGTTTTGATTTCCTTGAAGACTATCAACAGTGTTGGATATGATTATTATTTAGATGGATGATCAATGGTTAGATATTTCCCAGACAATAAAATGGTCAAGGACATTTATTATTCTAGGACATATGTCTGGATTAGAAGAATGGCTCTTGTGTCACTCTGTGGAGTGAGTGACTTATCCAACATCATGTCTGATTACTCAGATGGAGTATGGTTTCGAGAAATGATGTAGCTAATGACACTGATAGTGATGATAGCACTCATGATCTAGTCATGAGATAGTCTATATGACTATGTTGATGCTACCGAGTGAATGGTATGTTTGTGCTCAAGACCATTACCTTCAATACATCCCTAGCTAGGAGGGAGTGTTGATATTATGGTAGTTGCGGGAGGTATTTACCTCCATGTGTAAACCTGATGAGAATAGAATATTTCGGAAAGCAAGAAGAAACCCTAATGAGCTTGCTAATAACCCTAGAAGACAAGTAAGCTCAAGAGGATAACTTGTATTAGGTTATTAGCCTCCAAGAGAAGAAGTCAGCTAGAAGAAATATTATATACTAAAGAATTAGTACCCAGAATGAGAAGTTGGCCCAGGCAGTTAGCCAGAATTAGTATAAATACAAGAGGCCAGTCTTCATTCTTGTAGACATTCTCAGAACTACAGAGCTCACTTGTGCGTACTGCAGCTAGCCAATTTGTGTGAAATTTTGGAGGAGAAGTTGTCATTGCATTTGATGGAGCTAGAAGATTATGTTTTGGCTTGGACTATCTCTTGGTTATGGTTTGGACTATTTAATCATCTCTTGTTTGGTGAATTATCCTTGGAGAAAGGTGTGATACCCTTTGTTTGGCTATCTAGCCTAGGGTTTTCTTCTGAAGTGATTCTCTGTCAAAGTTAAGGTGCTTGTAGGGTGGCTTTGGCCTATGGTTGGGTGACACTAATGATATTTTCTCTGATAAAATGAGCACATCCATCATATTCTAATAGTGCCACATAAGTTCCACAGTGGTAGGCCACATGGAAATGGTCGGTCATGATGGTGATATCAAAGTTGAAAAATTGACGGTCTTGAAAAATTTCAAACATGAGTTGAACATCAACAAATATTGAACTATGTCATAAGTCTGACAAACATTGGGGAATAAGAAAAAATATATGACAAAATTTTGAGAATTAGTAAGTAATGTCCAATAGTAAGGTGGATTTTCTCGTAATGTTGGAACACCCTATTAGAATTCAACACCATATGTAGTAGTGCAAAAATTAGGGCCTAGTCCCCCTCCTAATCCAACATGGAAGGCTCATAGAGTTTGAGATTCTCCACATTCACTACTGAGTGAATGTGCATGTATGGGGGTAAACTGAGTCTATAGGAATTATCTCCCACATTTTCCAATACCTCAAAAGGACCATACCGTAGAGCCTTGATATTCTTACCAGGACGCTGTATCCTTTTGTAACCATACTCTGTCTCCCACTCTAAATGTTATATTTATTATGTGTTGGTCATGTCTAGCCTTGTAATTTTCCTGTGACTTGTTTAGTGTCGCTTATACTTGCAAACGGATCTGCCTAATCTTCTCAACATTTTTTTTTCTTTTAATGCATCTGTTATGATTTCCTCCCTCACTCCTTGTTTTTCATATACAACATCTAAGGGTGAAGGTGGAAAATACCCAAAGAAAGTTTCAAAAGGTGACTTACCAGTAGAAGCGTGGACTGCTTTGTTATAAGAGTGTTGTATATACATTAGATTTTCATACCAAGTATTCATATACTTATGATTGTAACCCCTCAAAAGTTGCACTAAAGTCTCATTGACTACTTATGTCTGCCCATCTGTCTGTGGATGGAATGTTGTATACCTCTTCAACTTAGTGTCCATATTCTTCCACAATGAAGCCCAAAATGCACTGAGAAATATGGTGTCCTTGTCTGAGATGATGCTCCTTAGTATCCCAAAGTGCACCCATATTTGTACAAAGAACTTCCTTGTTTCTTCTTTTCCGTTGATGGTATTTTTACAAGGTATGAGAATGCACATTTTGTTGAACCTATCAACTACCACAAATAAATAGTCATGTCTCTTCTACATGGTTGGTAAACCCCCCAAAAAATCCATGGA
The DNA here is from genome assembly GCA_010110895.2 of Picea sitchensis. Lineage (NCBI taxonomy): Eukaryota > Viridiplantae > Streptophyta > Pinopsida > Pinales > Pinaceae > Picea > Picea sitchensis. The sequence continues at coordinate 153,246 of SNQJ01S0027733.1, forward strand.
AATGCTTTCCCAAGGTCGAGTGGGTACAGGTAAGGGATGGTATAGACCTTGTTTCTTGTTGGCGTGCTTGCTTGCACAAAAAATTATACATCCTCTAATATATCATGTTACATCTTCTTGCATTTTGGGTCAATACACATATCTTTGTAAGTTGACAATTTTCTTCCCAACACCAAAATGTCTTGCAACCTTGGAGGTGTGAGCCTCTCTGATAAGATGCAATAGTTCACCTTTAGGAACACAAATTTTTTCAATCTTGTAGAGTAAACCATTCTGGAAATGATAATCAACCTTGTTGTCACATTGTTCTATATGAATTTGGCCCTGTAGCTACTGAAACACCTCCTTGAAGTCCTCATCTTTTGTAAAAGGATCTGTTATCCACCAAGTTACACTAGGATGGACATGCATATGAGCCACCAAATATTGAACAATGACTTGTTCAAAATTCAGACTTCAAAAGTCCAGTCGGCTAGTATGGCCTTTTTTCAACTTTTTTACCACATTTCCATACCTTACGAGGAATTTTAATAAAAGGTGTTGCATGATGAATTTTGTAAAAGTTTTATCTTCCTAAGACTCAGACATGAGTTGTTACTCTAGAGTGATTTTTTTTACTTGTTAATTATATTATGTTGTCTAAGCAATTTATAATTTCTGAGTTTTTTCACTCAATTTCTCCAAAGTTGGAGTATATACTCATGGTTAGGCAATAGCATGGTCATATAAGCCTAGTGTATAATGTATATTCCCATGATAAACATCCTTCTAGAGTTTCATGAAAATATGCTAAGTCCCCCTTAGGATGTTTTTTTTCGGTTAGTAAAAAATTTCTCGTAAAACTAAATTTTTTAATTATAATTTGAAGTAGTATTAAAGCATGTGGGAAAAAGGAAGTCTGCACCTCTTAGAGAGGTGGTGCATTCTAGAGAGGAGCCAACCTCTCTAAGATATGTGGTACCCTCCTAATATCTTCTTACCTTACACTTGGCTTCTTTTGGAGAAAGAAGAGAGGTGGCAACCCTTTGGCTACCACTTGGCTCTCTTCCTCTTCCACTTGGTGTGCCCCTCTCTTCCACTTGGTGTGCCCTCTTCTCTCGAGATTCTCCCTAATTTGATATTTAACCAAGCACTCACCTCTTGTGCAATATATTTGGAGCTTGGGTGATCTTTATTGTTGATTTTATTGTAATATTTATTTCTCATTGGAATAAAAAGGCTTTGGAGGCTACTACATGGTGTAAAGCAAATTTGTGTGGATCATCTATGTTCAATTTGTGTATGAGGTATACGATTTCTTGTTAATTTTTTACATTTGTTGTTAAATATTCACCTTGTAAGGGAAGCTACCTCCCAATAGGGTAGAAATATAAAAACTAGTTTGCTTAATATTTCTATTTATTCATGTATGTTAGATGGTTTTGAATTTCATGCTTATTTAGCTTAATATTCATGCTTTCATGCTCCTATATTATGTGACACCACTGCATTTAACCCTATTGCAAGAAGTTTTAAGTTGTGCAGGATATCTCACTTGAAGGATAGGTTGAGCTACCTTTCATCTTCCTCATTCTCCAAGATTGTGGTGAACAACATAGTCCCTCGGTTTTCAACCAAAGCAAGGAACCCCATTGCCCAAGGCTTTTCAAGGGATCAAGCAATTCTACTCTCTCTTTCTCTTTAAATTATAAATTTCTTTGGTTTCTTAAATATACATTCTAGATCTACCATATTTCAAATTCAAATACATAAGTAGATCAGATTTGTAGAAGCTCTTGTTTAGATCTTAGCTTAGTTTCAATTTATCTATCTTTTAAGCAAGATCTAGCAATAGAAAAAGTATCTTTTGTAAGTTAAAACTTAGTCAAATTTAAAGGCTTTAAAAGAGTTATTTGATATTATTCTTTAGCTTTAATATCTAGAAAGTTAAGTGCTTTTAATTTTCTACTCTTTACAAGAAGTTAAAAACCCTCAGGAAACAAGCTTGCTAGCTTGCCTTCCTTAGTTCCTTTTCTTCATTTTTTGTAGATTTTAACTTAGATTTATTTTGGGTTTTATACTAATAACGAAAGACGCTCTTAAAGTGTTTTTGGCCACCTTTTGCACTCTTTTTTTGTTGTTTTGTGCAATTTATTGAATAAACAAGGGGAGATTCTACCAAAATTTGGCAGATTAGGAGCATTTGGGACTTCTAGAAGCATCCTATACCTTCCTAAGTACATTTGTAACTTGTAAAACCATTGATCCATAATTATAAGGATCCATATATCATAAAAAGGAGATAATTGTAATTAAGCTAATAAAATAAGTGAGCCAAGGGAGGCCTCACTTTGTGTTTCCCCCTAGGGGGGTTGGTGTTGTGGTTTTGAGCATTTTCCATTTAGTTCTCTTTCATTTGCTTTAAAATTTAAAACAATATCAGATATAAGAATAAGCTAAAACAAATCACAACTTTAGTTTAGTTTTCCTTTTTTGCAAAGTAGAACACTAGTTTCTAGTTTAGCTTTCTTTTATTTTTCCAATTTTCAAAGTTGGCAAATAAATTCTCTCCTCAGCTCCTCGCAAGAGGCTAGTCAGTGAAGAATTAGTAATTAGAAAACATTACATTTTCAATATTTTACTTTATTGTTCAAAATAAAATTTCTCCTTATCTCCCAGGGTTGTTCCTGACCCTTCCAATTGTGAGCTTATCTCGATCTTTTGGGAGTAAGTTCCATACATGTTGGGCTGGTCAGTGTGGAGTATTAATAATAGGACAATCTCAAAAGAGGGTGATTGCTTGGTTTAAAGAACCTCCTAGGGGGAGTGTGTGAAGTTTCACTGAATACTTCAGGCTTGTTCCCCTCAGTGTTGGATCTTCGACACCTCTAGTGGGCCTGTTGGTGAAACCATTAGGTTTCAACAAGTTCTTAGCAAATCTTTGAGCTAAAGGGATAACCTCTCTAGAGGATAAACTTAGTTTAATTTTCTTTAATTTCACAATCTCATTAATCTACCTTCAAAAGACAATTTAATAACACACGCGTTCAACAACTGCCCACGATAATTTTAGGGCACTGCTCTCATTACACACTTTACAAAGCCATTTGCTTCAAGTAATTTTATTTTCTCAAGCATTTATATTTAATCTTGAAGTATTTCCTTATTTACTTGCATCTTGTTATCTCAAGTATCTTTTTCATGCAAGTATTTCTTTATGCATATTGTGGTGGTTGATTGATAAATGCTCTTAGAGTAGATTTACTTTATATATTGTCTTTTATATTAAACTCGTAGATTTATTTCTTGTACTTAGATTAGTTCAAGCCTTAGATTATTTTCTTTAGGGACTACCCCCCTTGGCTTCGCTAGGAGTTGGCCTAGACAGAGAAGTTGAGGATTAGGTGACAATGCCTTAACTCTAAATTTCCCCCAAGGACACACCAAGTGGATTGAATATTTCTTCCATGTTACCCAGGTGTGTATAAAGACGACAACATTTTTGGCACTGTTTTCGAGGATAAATCTTTCTATTCCCGAAATTCGACTTTTGGTTTTCCTTTTTGTTTTTTCCTTTTTTTTTATGCTTGTTGCTTATCATATCTAGACTCAATCATCTAGTAACTCCACTCAATTTAAATTTGACAAAGTATTCTACAAGAAGGAACTCACAAGGCTTGGCTGATTTCCTCCCTGAGCCCCGAAAGGTTTATAGGATAAGGTTAGCCAAACTTGTGTTTCATAGAATCCTTGATCAATAGGGATTCAAATCCATTTATGATACACTTGTTTTTTTAATAATTCTAGTTTAGACTCTATTTTTTTGCAAGTTGAAATGGATGATTATTTTAGTCCAGTTGATTTTTCTAATGTAAATGGATATCCTCGTGTTTTACATGAAAAAGATATTGACAAATTACCTGCATTTCAGAGAAATAATGTTATTATTGCCAAAGATCACATTAAATATTTTTCTTTATGTATTAATAAGTGGTGTAATGGTGCAACAAATAATCATGAGGATGTAAAAATGAAACTTTTTTCCCGTTCTCTTGAAGAATATGCATATGATTGGTTCTTTGGGTTAGATGATAATAAGTTTGCAACCATAAAGGATTTGATTGATGCTTTCATTGAGATATGGGGTGATAAGAAAGAGTATAATCACTTGTTGGCATCACTCCATGGTATAAAGAAAAGTGAGAATGAAACCATGGAGGAATTTCATAAAAAGTTCAATGAGTTGGTTTCAAGTCTTCACACAGATATTAAGCCCCCAGTTGCTTCTATTCTTATCTACTACATTGAAGTTTTCAATGGTGAGATGAGATACCAACTTAGGGATAAAGAACCAACTACTATAAAGATATCCTAGGAAATGACCATCAAGATTGATAGAAACATGCAATCTTCTGGCAAGTCCAACCTTCTAGGTTTCACAAGAGGTAATACTTCTAAACAACAGGAACCTAAAGATAAGATAAATGCTTCATATAGTAAGGATTCTTCTTCTGACCCTTTGAAAGAGTTAACAGAAATGAAAGAACTTGTACAGGCCATGGAAGAAATCCATGCAACCCAATTGAATGTCATGCAGACTAGGTTGATTGCTATGGAAATATCTCAAGTCAACGGATTTCAACCTAGACAAAATAATGAAAAATGGAAAAAGAAAGGTCCACCCCAAGATCAGATACTACCAAATCAGTTGGAAGCAATGAATGTGGTTCAACAAGAGGCTCCTCCTTTTTGTAGGGCTTGTGAAGAATTCCATGAGGAATCTACTTGCCCCATGTTTTGCCGTATTAATCAACAATGGTTTCTTGGATCAAATAACTGTGTTGGATTTTCAGGACGTCCAGATTTTTTAAATAATACCTACAATGTCACAAAAGATCAAGGTAAACAAAATAAAGAATTAAATAAGAAAAACAAATATTTGAAGATGGATAATGTGACTAGATTGTATGGTGAGAAGCCTTCTCTAGAACAGATTTTAGAGATGGCAAGATTTAAAGGAGTAACCTACAAGAAGAAAGGGAATGATAATGTAAGTACACAACAACAAAACATTCCCAAAGTAATTACTCCAACTGAAAATCTAAATCTTGACATGGGAAATTGGATATCAAACGATAAGGTTTTGGTTCCAATATCGGATCTCATTAAGATACCTTCACAAAAGGATAAGTTACTAAAAGCAATAGAAGGTCCAAATGAGAGAAATCTTGGAAAGTACAAGTCCAAAGAGCATCATGAGGATGCCCCTGTGATTATAAATAGTATGGATTGGAGAAGGGAAGATCATCCACCTTTCCTTGTATATTTAAAGATCAATGACCGTATTCTTCATAACTGCATGTATGATTCAAGAGCTTCATCTAACATCATCACCAAGAATGTCATGAATATGTTGAATCTGAAAATTACAAGGCCATACCATAATGTTTGTGCCAAGACACATGGTATAATGTTGAATCTTCAAGTTAATTTGCCAACTTATCCAAATATCACTTTCCCCATTGACATACTTGTTATTGATGTGCCTAATGCATGGGGTATGCTCTTATATAGAAAGTGGGCTGCTACGTTGGGAGGTACTCTTCAAATGGATTTATCATATGCTACTATCGCTTCTTCCGAAAATTCATTTGTCAAGTTGCATAGGAAGAAGGAAAGAAATTTCATGTTGAAGATCCTAAAGAACCCATGAATGAATTTGTTTATCATGTGCATGAATTTTGAAATTACGAGATACCATCTAACTTCCTAGCACCGGTTAAACATAAATTCAAGGATGAGCTACCAAATCTTTGTAATGTTTGGGACACCATGGATTCCTTTGATGGCATTTTTCTTGAAGAAGCTCCAAGCAAAGTTGATTCAACACATTCAGAGTCAGGATTTGGTTTGAATTTATCAGTTGGGTCAACATTGTCAGCATAGATTTTTAGTTGTCAGATAATTCTTTTGATGGTCAGGATGAGTTGGACGGAATTTTCGGGCCATCTACTCCATATGTCTTAGAGCCTAGAGATATGTACTTTGGTAAAGAGGATACTTTTGACAAACAAAATGATTATAAAAAGGGAAAAAATAGAAAAACCTAATGATCACATCGAAGTAAATGTTAAATCGGAGCAAGATCTCAGTATGATAAAAATCAGAAAAGGTATTTCAAGAAAAAAGAAGAAAAAATGGAATAAATATTGTGAAATATTTGACAAATGATATTGTTTTTGATGAGGTCAATAGCAAAGAATATTCTAAGCCTTTTAAGGAAAAGATGAAAAGGATAAATTGCAAGCTTTTTTCTAAGGCACAAAGAAAAGTCTTCAACAACTCTTCTCAGCCAATTGGACAACAAAAGGTTAAGTCGGCCAGTGAAAGGGCTCCACCTCGATTTGGTCATCAATGCAGATATATGATTCCCATGGGGCATCCTCTGTAACATATCTCTAACCCTTTCCTTTGTATTTTAATTTCATATTCTTTCATATTTTTTCTTTATAAATTATGTTCACTTTCTTCTTTTGTACTTTATGTATAATAGTTCATATTCATATTTTTGTACTAAAGTTTGTATATACATGTCTATTAATTTTGCAACTTCAATTTATACTTGGTTTTCATATACATGTGTCACTGATGTTTTTTTTGACTAGATGTTTGTGATGTAGGAACAACTGAATTCTCGCATGTTGTCCTTTTTGCTCAAAAGATAACGCACATGTCCCCATATGGAGCCAATGTTATCCACCAAGTTGCAATAGGATGGAATTGCATATGAGCCACCAAAGATTGAACAATGACTTGTTCAAAATTCAGAGTTCAGAAGTCCAACCGGCCAATATGGCCTTTTTTCAACTTTTTTACCACATTTCCATACCCTACGGGGAATTGTAATAAGAGGTGTTGCATGATGAATTTTGTAAATGATTTAGCCTCCTAAGATTTAGATATGAGTTGTTACTCGAGAGTGTTTTTTTTTACTTATTAATTATATTATGTTGTCCAATCAATTTATAATTTCTGAGTTTTTTCACTCAATTTCTCCAAAGGTGGAGTATATACTCATGGTTAGGCCTTAGCATGGTCATATAAGCATAGTGTCTAATGTATATTACCATGATAAACATCCTTATAGAGTTTCATGGAAATGTGGTAAGTCCCCCTTAGGAATTTGTTTTTTCAGTTAATAAAAAATTCCCTGTAAAAAATAGTTTTTTAATTGTAATTTAAAGTAGTATTAAAAAAGTGGTACTAGGAAGCATCATATGCCTTGGGGGTGCTCATTTTTTAACCTAGATCACCCACTTTTGTGAGTGAAATTAGTGATTTTAATCACTAAAAAGTCAATTTTACTCTCAAAAGCTAAAAAAGACAAAAAAAAAAGAATTGCTAAATTTTAGCAAAGTTGTCAGAAACATGTTTTGACATGTTTTTAGTGAAATAAAGCCTAAAAGGCTATGTGGCACTCATAAGAGGGAAGTAAAAGGTTGTTAATATTGAGTGAGTGAGGTTTAGATTGAGTTAAAGTTGAATTGGGTTTTATTTAAGCATGTGGGAAAAAGGCAATGTGCCCCTCTTGGAGAGGTGGCGTAATATAGAGAGGGGTCACCCTCTCTAAGAGATGTGGTGCCCTCCTACTATCTTCTTACCTTAAACTTGGCTTATTTGGGATAAAGAGGAGAGGTTCCAGCCCTTTGGCTACGACTTGGCTCTCTTCCTCTTCCACTTGGTGTGCCCCTCTCTTCCACTTGGTGCACCCTCCTCTCTTTGGCTTTTGCCTCATTTTTTATTTAACCAAGCACTCACCTCTTGTGAAAGCTATTTGGAGCTTGGGTGATATTGCTTGTTGACGTTATTGTAATATTTCTTTCTCATTGGAATAAAAAGGATTTGGTGCATCCTCCTCTCTTGGGCTTCTCCCTCATTTTCTATTTAACCAAGCACTCACCTCTTGTGAAAGCTATTTGGAGCTTGGGTGATCTTGCTTGTTGATGTTATTGTAATATTTCTTTCTCATTGGAATAAAAAGGCTTTGGAGGCTACTACATGGTCTAAAGAAAATATGTGTGGATCATCTATGTTCAATTTGTGTATGAGTTATAATCTTTCTTGTTATTTTTTTGCATTTGTTGTTAAATATTTGCCTTGGGAGGGGAGTTACCTCCCAATAGGATAAAAATAGAAAATCTAGCTTGCTTAATATTTCTATTGATTCATGTATGTTAGATGGTTTTGAATTGCATGCTTATTTAGCTTAATATTCATGCTTTCATGCTCCTATATTATGTGACACCAATGCATTTAACCCTTTTGTAAGAAGTTTTAAGTTGTGCAGGATATATCACTTGAAGGATAGGTTGAGATAGCTTGCATCTTCCTCATTCTCCAAGATTGTGGTGAACAACATAGTTCCTCTGTTTTCCACCAAAGAAAGGAATCTCGTTGCCTAAGGCTTTTCAAGGGATCAAGCAATTCTACTCTCTCTTTCTCTCTTAAATTATAAATTTATTTGGTTACTTAAATATACATTATAGATCTACCATATTTCAAATTCAAATACATAAGTATATCAGATTTGTAGAAGCTCTTGTTTATATCTTAGCTTAGTTTCAATTTATCCATCTTTTAAGCAAGATATAGCAATAGGAAAAGTCTCTTTTGTAAGTTAAAACTTAGTCAAATTTAAAGGATTTAAAAGAGTTCTTTGATATTATTCTTTATCTTTCATATCTAGAAATTTAAGTTCTTTGAAATTGTTTCTCTTTACAAGCAGTCAAAAACCCCAAGGAAACAAGCTTTCTAGCTTGCTTTCCTTAGTTCCTTTTGCTCATTTTTTTGTATATTTTAACTTGGATTTATTTTGGGTTTTCTACTAATAACCAAAGACACTCTTAAAGTGTTTTTAGCCATTTTTTGCACCCTTTTGTTTGTTGTTTTGTGGAGGTTATTGAATAAACAAGGGGAGATTTTGCTGAAATTTGGCAGATTAGGAGCATTTGGGACTTCCAGAAGCATCCCATACCTTCCTAAGTACATTTGTAACTTGTAAAACCATTGATCCATCATTATAAGGATCCACATCTCACCTAAAGGAGATCATTGTAACCGAGCTAATAAAATAAGTGAGCCAAGGGAGGCCTCACTTTGTGTTTCCCCCTAGGGGGGTTGGTGTTGTGGTTTTGAGCATTTTTGTAACAACCCTAGATGAATACATGCTTAGGGATTATTAAGTAAAATTTATTAGATAATTAATTGTCCTAATATGGTTTTAATTAAACAATGATTAGTATTAATAAT